>CATIWR010088248.1:0-158124 GCA_949677035.1 Omphalea diandra | reverse complement strand
ATATATATATATATAAAATATATTTTATATAAATAAAATATATATATATATATATATATATATATATATATATATATATATATATATATATATATATATATATATATATATATATAGTCTTATTTATATGTGTGTATGTTCAATCAATTCAATTAATCAACGAATTTAATATAAATAATTTAAAGCTATTTTTTAAAATAAAAATTGCTAGTCTAATTAATTAGATTTTTGAATCAATTTTGATCAATTTGATTTTTTAGATCTTTTTGCTCATATCTGATAACATCATATATCATGGGTACTTATAATGATTTTGAAATTAAGTTAATATATTGTTATTAATTGTATTGACAATTAATTTTATATTAATATTTTAAATTATAGAGATAATTTTTAGGTGTTATATAATTATTTATATATGAAACAAGCATTATGATGATTATTAAAAAAAATATAAAAACCGCTATACTTGAATAGTTGAGTAATCAAGTTTTATAGCATTTCATTTTTATGATTATTTTTTATTTTTATTTTTATCGCAATATAAAAAATAAAAGTTAGAAGAAAGTTTTAGGTTTATATATGGTTTTGGATTTGATCAATTTAAAAACAAAAACATTGCAATTATAGCAGTTTGTATATAAGTCAAATTAAACTGATTTATATTTATCAATATAATTTTTTTTATTTATATTAATTTAATATATAATTTACTTTAATACATTAAAAGTAGGAAAGTATTTTTCTTTCATGATAACAATATTATAAAATTGACCCTCCAATTATAAAACGGTGCAAATCTTCAGTGGGGCAGACCTAATGCCGAAGGAGGGTTGTTCAAGATTGGATCGAGTCTCATGTGGCATTATGTCTATGGACCAACAAAGATAAGGCTGCCATAACTGGATTCTTTGATGCTTACTTTCAACTCGAACATTTTCTTGCAATAATAGAAGCACTTGGAATTCACATTATTATTATTATTATGTTCCTATAACCGAATTCTAATCTCCACGTTAATAGCTCTCTCTGCAGCCATTTGTCTGGGACTTACAGTTTAGAGTTCCATAATTGGTACGCATGCTAATTACTATTTGCCAGTCTTTTGTGGCATTTTCAACTGTTTTTCCTTTGTTTTGCTATGTATCTTTTCTGGGATAGATTTTGAATCTCTTGTTTAGGCCATTGTTTCCTGTGATTTATCTGTTTCTTCTCTGTTTTCTTATTCCATGTGAATGCGTTCTTCGTCCAGTTTTTTTGTAGTCATTTAGAGAAAATGAAGGCATGGATATGCAATTCGGTATTTTCGTGGATGTTCAAATGCTGATTCACAGTATGTTTAGGTTTAGACCCTAGTATATTATATTATCATATGGAAAGCCCTGACTCGTGATTGTTCTCATATTTTTCTCCCACTTCAATGCAGCAAATTGGAATTAAGCGTCTTTTTTTTTAAAAAAATTTTTTTTCAGCAATCTAGGTCATACTGTTGGACTTGAAAATAAGGTGCTTATAGTTTTTCCCAGGATAAGTGTCATTTGTATGCTCGACTTTGAAATCCTTGGGAGCATATTGATTTATGCTCAACTGTAGTGATTTCTAGTCTTGGATTTGGCAATTAGAGAATCGATAACTTTCCTATAGATGTACATTTTATAGCTACTGAACTAACTTGAAATGCATAAAACACATTAATTTTTGCTAACCAGATAGGGTATACTGATTAGTATCTTCCCTTATGTGGAAATAAAGTGAAGCTTCTAGCATGTTCAAATCAAATTTTGTTATTGAATGCTATGTATGAATGAAAGTGAGCAAATTTAGGCGTCTTTATTTTTAGTTTTACGAATCCACGTTGAAGCAGTGGAGAACATTCTTATTATATTATTATGAGAAAGGAATTTTCTTTATGCTTAAATTGGATTAGGTAATTACCTCAAAGGAGTAGCATTCTCATGTGTTATTGAAAGCTAGAAACATCATCCATCAAGGTTGTTTTGAATAATTTTCATATGAAGATGAACCGACAAAGCTTGTTAGTTTTTCTTCTGTGCCTTTGCTGATAAAACCTTTTCCTGTTACATTTTCAGGTTTGCATGGCTGTAGTTCCAGTATGCTGCAAAATGCCCTGTAAAGATCATGTTCTTCCACCGCAAAATTCAGTAAGACAGCATGAGAAAGCTTTCACATGCGTGTATTATGCCTTTCCTCTGGATTGTATTTCCAGTGATGCACGCAAGAGGTCGCAAGTCTTATATCCTTCTGCCGATGTTTTGATGAAAACAAAGACACTCTGCACTTCCAACCAAGGCACTCTTCACTTCCATAACAGGATTGAAGCCCCGGCCCTGCATAGAGTCTGGAATGTAAAAAGAGAAAATTTCTATGTGGCGCCACTTGCATCAAAGACTAATACTAATGAGAATCAACTGAGGTTGCTAGATTCTTATTTTGAAAAACTCCAAGGCAACATAAGTCAGCCCTCTTCATATTCTTCTGATGAGACCACAGAGTTACTTCCTGGAGAAAGTAGACAAATCGACACTAAGGAGGAACTGAAATCTCTGAATTCTTACCTTGAAAAACTTAATAAAGGTTAGATGTCATTTCTTAAATACTTGCATTTGAAAATTTTCATTTTGAGATTGACTCGTTACTACTATCCCTTCAAAATTTCTCCAAATTATCATAATATAGCCAATTTCAACTACTCAATTACATTGCTGAAGAATCAAAGAAAGTGCAGAGTTGGCGAGGAGTTTCTCCTCCTTGAGAAAATATTTAAAGTTTTCTTTGCGGCTTCAGATGCAGGCTTCAAAAGTTACATGTCATCTAAAGAAAATCCAGCAGCCAAACTATTCCAAGTTTGTGAAAATTCTAGAAGAGATGAGGACAAGTCAAAAAGTTTAATGAAGTTGAGAAAGAAGACTGCCAATAGAGATTCTGGGAGGTCTCAGTCCTTGAGGCAAAATGATGAAACCTTGGATCTCTACTTAATGTAAGTTACCTGGCTTTACAAATTCTTTATCTCAATGTAGCATGATTCTCATCGAGCGTGGCTAATAATATCTTGACTCTCTTCTCATCAAGCGTAGCTAATAATGTCTTGACTCTCTTTATTTCAAATTTTGTATGCAGAAACAGTTTGGCTTCTATAGACATCGCTGTTTTTATATTCGAAATTGCCAGTCCAGTTAGGAATTCCGAATTTGAGCTCTTTTCTCTCCCATTATTATATGGAGCAAAGATAAATGATTTGATCCTGGTTGGAGAATGGTGGAGGCTAGTGACACCAATGTTTCTGGTACAAGATTGACAGTTGGGGTTCGTGTTCCCATTCTGTTTCCATTTTTCATCTCCCCTGATTAACAAGGCAACTGTTATTTGGAAATTTTTTACTAAAATGACAATTTAATTTTAGTTATATAAATTTAGCTTCTTTTCAAACTGACTGTACAGTTGCAAAATATTGAATTTATCACTTTTATCTTTATGCAATAAACTCATTTTAAAATTGTAAGAAATAAAGTTGTATCATGCAAGTAGTAGTCCATCAATATGATCATCATACATTTATTATAGTTTCAGCTTTACATTTCAAATATGTTTTCTCTCACAAAGAAATGGCATATGCAGCACTCAGGGGTGTTTCATGTGGCTCTTGGATGTTGGTCACTTTTTACTTTTGGGCCTCAAGTTTGCCGAGGCTATGGTTCATTTACATTTTTATTGATATATATCCTTGGAGGAATTTCTGGCAACTTGACAAGCTTTCTTCACACACCAGAGCCAACTGTTGGTGGAACAGTAAGCCGCATTTCATCTTCTTTCGCTTCATTCTTATTCATTTTTTATGTCAATGTGCATTATACATGTGTAAGTTTCATGGAGTCATCGCACTCATTTTTTCAGAAATCCAGATCATATATGTTGGCTGCTTCATCAATGATATTTCTGCTCTACTGTTGCATTTGAAAAGTTGAATACATAAAGACAATGATTCATCTATCAGCAGTTTTTCAAGTACTCAAAAAAAGAGAAACAGCAGCTTGATGTAGAATCTGATAAATTTGGCATTTCATTTTCTTTTCTGAATTTGACATTTCCTTTTCTGAAAGTGCTTCAAGAGGCTTCGTATTTAGCCATGGTTTCCAAGACAAGCTATTTGTACCTGCATAATTTGAGGAAGCCTTTGGCTTCAGCATTTTCATGTAGAATACATATAATACACATTCTTGGGTACATGTATGATGCTGTGTAATAATTCATGTTGTAATTTGGTGCAATCTAAAGGTGTAATATCAATCTGCAATTTCACTTGTTTATCTTCCTCTATGGAACTAGGATTATGAACCATATAATTAACCTAATATATGCAGTGATCACATTCTAATAATCTCGTGAAGTAAAATGAGGGAGCAGCAAAAGGTTTATATACTTGCATTTGCAGTTGCTAGGGTGGACATGTTTTTTTTATGGCAAACTCGCATATCTGTGATGCTTCAGGGTTCAATTCTATTCACTTGCCCAAATGCTGCAGCTTATTTTCTTTATTTGACTTGTACACAAAAATACCATATATTTCATTGTGAATTAGAGTCATTATATATGCAGGGACCGATATTTGCCATTATTGGAGCTTGGCTTGTTTATCAAATGCAAAACAAAGATGTAATTGCTAAGGATGTCTTTGATAGTTTGTTCCAGAAGGCAATAATCACAACTGGTCTCAGCTTCATACTGAGCCATTTTGGTCCAATTGATGACTGGTAAGTTTTTTCTGGCAATTTGAGAAGAATGCAAAATACACTTTTCTTTTGGAACAATGAAAGAAATAAATTCATTCGATTGTACTTTTCTCCATCAACAACAGACTTTCTTGTAATTGCCATATTTTGTAGGACACATTTAGGGGCAGTTGTCACAGGTATTGTCTATGGCTTCTTCACATGCCCTACACTACAACTGGATAATGCAGCTTCAAGAACTGGTAAAGATGAAGGCATTGCACTTGTTAGACAATATGCTAATCCTTGTAAATCACTCGTTTTATTCACCATCTTCATCCTTGTTTTAAGCTCTTTACTTTTCTTTCTGGAACCTCCTCTATACACTGTAGTGCCTGATGACTTGATATGGTTCTGAAAATCCAATGTCTTTGGCTCCATACAGGATGCCTGTTTGCGGTTTCCATTTGAAACAAAGAGAAATACTTGTACATAATATGTACAATAATGTCTCTATAATATCATCATTTTTGCAGTGCTATTTCCAACTATATCTTGAATCAGCTATGATCAGAACTAAAACCTATTCTTTGCTCATCTATTCATATAAGTGCAAACTCAAGCAAGTATTGAAATGAAAAAACATTTGTGCTAAATCATAAAGAGAAACTTTCCATTTCTGTTGCAAGCAGAATCCTTTTTTTTATTCTTGTTTCCTTACAATTTCATTATTTTTTTTTCTTGCTATCTGGAGCTTATATTCAATTTAGAGATGGTTTTAAGGGTGTTAAAATATCATGAAAGATTGTTGCTTGAAGAAGATATCTGCCCCCATTCCTATGGCTGTGTGGCTTATGGCCACATTTCTATATTTTTGTTGAAGTTTCCATGCTGGTTAAGAGTTAGAATAATCCGAGATTCATGATATGGTGATTTTTTTTTTGGTGATATGATGTATTTATTCGATGATTTCATATCTGCAACTTTACTTAGTGATTTACTACTACAGTTCTTTCATAAGAGAGAAAAAGCAGGGCAATTAGACCTTTGGCATACTAATAAAGCTTTAAAGTGAGCTTTGAGGGTGACCAGGTTGGAGCCACTCCTTCGGTAAACTAAAAATTTTTTTCCTTAAATCGTCAAATATTTATGCAATTATGAGTCATGAGGACTATTTGCTAACCGTCTTCCCTTTCATTAACCATTTGCCATTTGTCAAAAAAAAAAAAAAAGGCGCAAAAACAAGAGGCCGCAGCTGATCAATATTACACCAAAAAAAAAAAAAAAAGTGTTCTTGGGTTCTTCCTGTTCCTTCCTGAGGAAAGAAGGAAATAAAAAGCTAAATGATCAAGCATTCCAGAGATGAAAAAGTTCCAAGAAAAGAAGAGTAAATTGATATCATGTCCGTTAAACTGTTACTCTATTGGCTCCATAAAGGCACTTCTTTACCGTTCAAGAAACTCAACCACACACACCTCCCGCCTGTAGAGCCAAACTTCTCGACACCTCGGCAAGAACCCACGTAGCCATAGCCTTTATTTTTTTTTTTTTAAAAGAAAAATCAACCCATCGTAAAGCTTAACCACTTGATAATGGCAGCAGGAAGGGTTCAAAGAGACATAATAGGCCCTCTTCTAGCTGTGAACTTGATCGTTTATCTCATTGTAGTTGGCCTAGCTGGTTGGTTTCTTGACAAACACATCAATGGTGAACAAAACCACCCACGTAAATAACTTCTAACTGATCTCTCTACTAGTCCTTTTTCTTTTAAATTGTTAATTTTTCCCCTTTTTGACTGATTGTCAACTTAGCAATTACGACTTGCTAACTCGAAGCTCATTAGTGATATATCTCTCATAGTTTTTAGTTATTGGGATTTTGTTGTCTTGGTTTTGGGTACTTGATGATATTGTTTGTTTTTGTTGCTTATATAGTGGGTTTAACCTATTCCCTTAATGCTACAGATTTGGGTGGAACCCCATCAACAAGCTTCGTGTTGGTATTTGCTTTGGTAGGTGGTGTCATCGGCGCTACCTCAGTGGTGGCTGGGCTTTTTCACTTTCGTACATGGAGAAGTGACAGTTTGGCCTGTGCAAGTTCTCTAGCATGTATTTCCTGGGCTATGACTGTCTTGCTTTCGGGTACTGCTGACCCAACCCAGTTTTCATTTGCTGTGCTTGCTGCACAATGTAAATTTTCGATTTTCCTATGGCGTGTAGCTGAGACAAGTTCATATAAAATTTGATGGTTTTTCCGTACATTGGAAATTCTTAGAAGGAATTGAGATTCGACGATTTGAGTTGTTAGCCTAATGCCAAATTTGATGCTTTTTTATTGGGAAACAGGCTTTCTTCTTTATACTTCGAGCGTTTTATCCATTTATGAATTATACTTTTTTTCCCAGTTTGTTATTACTAAACTATTCAAAAGTATGCTAAAGAAATTAAAGATTTGTGGCACTTGCATTTTTGTACAAATTTAGTTAAATACTATTTTAGAATCTTAAATTGAAAAATAAACATCCCAAGTGATTAACTGATTAGTTTTAATCTTTTATTAATAGTTGGACTCAAGCCCATGAAAATCATTCTTTTTGCTCCTTCCGTTGTTTCTAATAACTGTTTCATCTGCTACTAGTTGTTGCATTTATTGAAATAATGTGGTTGGTGTTCTGTTACAGATTTGAGTGCAAAGAGATTATATTAGGAGGGCATAGGGGAAAACGTCTGGTAAGAACTTTTAAAAGTATCAACCTAATTTATTTCTGCATCAAATAGTTCAATTTCCTGGTAATCATCTACTCTTGCTGATTTCAAGATCTGACTTTGCACATTTTTTACTTCAAAAAAAGAAAATTTCTGCATTCCTACCTAGTCAGTGTACTGTAATAACTCATCATCGGCAGAAAACATTGGAAGCACTTATCATAATATCACTCCTTAGTCAGTTGTTGTACCTGGTGCTTCTCCACGCTGGAATTTTCTATAGCCAATATGGACCTGGTTTCGGCAGCTATAACAGTGATCGTGACTCTGTTATTGTCACAGACAATGAACCCCAGAAGACTAGCAGTCCTTCTGCTGTCATTTGACAACAAAACTTTCTGCAAGCACTCTCTGTTCATGTACCTCAAACATAGAGATCCTGCAGGTTTTATTTTCTGCACATATGCTGGTGTATGCCGTTTTTTTCTTAAGATGTGTTGTTTGAGCACTTCATCTTTAGTTTATACTTCAGAAACTAAATTTATGTCCTTAAGTATCACATGTAAATTGGAAATGTAAATTGAGAATTTGGGAATCCACTTGTAGGATAATTCATGCATGCAGGGGATTAAGGTGTACAAGCTTGTGAAGATTAGAAAACAAGTCATTCACTTGGAGAAAGAAGTGATAGAACACCAAAAACCAGAAAGAGAAATCCTCCAAGAATAGCAACCTGCAGCCAAGTACACAGAATTCAGCTTCACTTAAATAAGGCTATTGATAGTTGTGGATCTTTCCCAGAATCAAGCAAGAATATCGGTGGCTTACCAGTCTTTCAGAAATTCTTGAGGCCAAGCTCTTTCCACCCAGAACAGCTGCGACCGTGCACAGTGCTTGTCCCCTGATAAAAGATGATCATATAATAAGTTCCCCAAAAAAAATTGAAAAATGATAATAATGAATAATCAAAACAGCAAAATCAACATACAGAATTCCCCCCAGAACCACCCCTAAAGTGTCCTCATCTGCCGCCAAACCAATTGTTGCTAGCTGCATACACAGTTTATATTGATAATGTACATGTTAGAGGAAGAAATTGCAAAGTCTGGGCGTTTACCTGACTTTTGTCTCCCCATTCACCAAAAAATGTAAGGGAAAAAGCCTGTTTTCAAGGACCAGATATAGAAAACAATCAGTTCTTGATTACAGAATCTCTCATAAATTTTCTGTTTTAACAGCGCCACTCATGTGAATGATACATTGGTTTTCTAGGAATGTGATTAATCTCAAACCTTTAAGAAGACGGGTGAGACAAAATATGTGAGAAATGGCTTCTGTTGCTTCTTCAAATTCTCGTCTTCCTGGAAAAAAGTTTCAGCCACTAAGAACCAACATTGTACAGATCACCAAATAGACTAAGCTTCTGTCTGCATTGTTATTGGAACAGCTAAAGAAAATCCACCATATTGAGTGTGGGTAAATTTAACATGTTTGAGTTGTTAAAACTTCCAAATAGTCGTTTTAAACTCCATCTTGAATGCCATTTTAGGAGTATCAGCTAATAGAGTTGTTTCCAACCTTAGAAATTGCTTTTTGTCTTCCAGCGCTGGCCTTCAAATTGTTTTCCTATCTCATTTCAACAATCAAAGCAAGTTAAAAAAGCATCCTGTGAAATGTATGATGCTATCTTGAGGGAACAATCCTATTTACCATTTCTTTTTCGACTTCTTCCAATTCTTCATTGTCACTGTAAAATGAAAAACCGAGCTTAAATTTGCCATTGATGTCGACTAAGGACCAACTAACAAGTCATATAGTATAGAGAATTACTCATCATCTGCTGTGATTCCTTCCCACAAAGACCGTAGACCAAAGACAAAGAAGAGCAAGGTCGTGATATGATGTGCCCATGTCCTAGAAAGCTGCAGAATTTGTAGTGTAATACTCATAAGGCAATACCAAGAGAAGGAAAAACATTCCTAGTTGGAATTGGTTATCAACATACATGTACGCATAGCATAGAAATTCTTCTGGTTATTATTAATAAAAAAAAATTCTATGTAGTGCAACTCCCTTACCAGGTTTGGAGCAGCCCAACCAAGCAGGGCGGAGACAATAGTCATAACCTGCAGCTCAACAACAACAAACAAGAATTTGGCAGAAGAAAGCAAAGACATTATAAAAAGCTAAAATGGAATGTGTCTTTGTATCCTTACAATCACAGAAACCAGGCAGCCTAGCAAGACACTCCTCCTTGGATAGCGCATGGCCAAGATCTTGTAACAATATATTATGCACAAGCCAAACATGTATTAATCAACAAGGAGAAAAGCTGGATTGATTTTCTTGAACAAGAATATCTGACATATGTATCAGAGTAGCAATTCCTGGAGGGTAAACTTACAGCAGCAACACAAAACGTGCGGTCACCAATTTCTGAAAGAATTGTCATGGCAAGGGACTTGGTGAAGCCCTGATTTATTACAAAGTGATGGGAAGAGAAAATGAGTAGAATGGAATTTTTGCAAAGAAAGAATTACATGATTACGGCTTTGTTTTAGCTATGATATTTAGAAGTTGGTGATGATACCTGAGATGTGAGTGAACTGATCATTTTCTTTCCTTTTTTTTTTTTTTTTTTTTTGTTTTTTTTTGGGGGGGGGGAGGTAGCTAAGATGCAGAAGTGAACAGCAAGACGATCAATAGGGAAAAGAAAGCATGCAGAAGAAAATGAGATGGGCTGGTATTTGAAGGTCACATGATAAGGTTACTAGCATACTATGGACTAAAAGAATAATAATTTTAATTTTAAAATGATTTATTTGAACGTAAGCTGAGGAGCTCTGCATCTCTGGGGAACATTGTTCTTGGGGCAGTATTTACCTGTTGATATCTCTTTTCAAGATATCTCTTTGAATTCTATTAAATAGCATATTAGGCATTGATATTGGGGAAAAAAAATGATAATATCCTTAAATTTTGATTTTTTAAGTTATTCTCAAAATTAATTTAATTTTCAATGATAATTTTTCTTTTTTTTTTTTTTAAATAATATGTTGCAATAAAAATACCAGACATGACTTAAGTGAGCATGAGAAAATGACACATTAAAACAGCAAAAAAAATATATATATATATCTTAAGTAAATTTGAAAAGTGAAATCTAAACAAAAACCTTTGTATACATTAAATTAGAGAGAGCAGCATGTGAGATTCACGGGTCATTGTCTTTGGTTCAATAATTTGGGGTTCAATGTGTTAACTAAGGAAGTAAACATGCGAGGAAGGTTTAAGAATAATTAATTAAATTTAAAGTCTTTTAAGGGTTAGACTAGGACTCGCTTTTCTTTTTCCTAAAGAAAAACAAATTCACATCCAAATTATTTAATACAATCATAATAAACTAGTCCATATTAATAATCATTTATCATTTCCCACTTCAAAATGCAGTAAAATGAATATAAAATGCTTTTAATCCTTGTGATTAACGTCTATCAGAAAAAGGGTAATCTGTGATTTGATAAAAGAATCTTAGATGCCAATGGATGCAGAGTTTGAGAAGGCACTGGCCAACATTACACAGACACTGCCATTGGTGCCATGACTTGTCACCAATGCAGAAATGTTAAAGATCTTTGTCAAGGTCCATACTTGCAGCTACATTAGAAAGACACCAATTTCTGCTACAAAACCTAGCAGCCATCAGCAATAGAGGATAAAGAACAAGGTCATCAGCAGACAAATTAAGTGAATAATTTGCAAAACGATTTTTTTTTTCCTTTTCTTTTTTTGGATAAAACATGAAATTTGTGTTGAGATAGAAAAGAAATGTTGGGAACAAAAGATAAATCAATACAGAATGCAAAGAGCTCCCCAGACATTTGAAGGCTATGGAAATTGTCAACATAAGGACACCCTAACCTACACTACAACGCATATACTTGACCACTAAGCTATCAGCCCAACGGTTCGAATTCTCTAACATTGCTGAAGCTCTTCGAAAGCTAGAAAAATGCCTTTAGATGCCTTTAGGACTTCCGTATCAAAGGGACAATAATGTTCAATAAACTACTACTATAATATCTCAAGTCTAAATGCCCCCCAAAGGAAAAAAAAAAAAAAAAAAAAAAAAAAAAAAAGAGAATCTTAAGAGCTACCCTTCTATGAAATCTGTTAATTGTTCTCCATGTATTAATGTTTCTATTATGTCTAGTTATACATAATGACACATTAAGATAACATTGTTCCGTAACTACTTTGCTCCATCAGTCTGCCATTCTACTATTGCTAGAGTATGTCTTCCCCCACAAGCAACAAGTTTAGAAATCCAATCTCCTTTGGTGTCAGCGTCACTAAGATTTTTAGGAGGGGAGAGGTCAATTGGCACTTCCAATGGTTGACCTGTCGTCACCTTCCTCCCATGTCCAAGTCGTCCATGGTCACCTCGACCAAACTGCCAGCAAAACCAGTCTGCATAACTAAATGAAATTGAACTTTAGCAACAAAAATGTTCACGGCCCCACTGAACAAAAGATTACAAAACCAAATATTTATACGGCATATACCAAACTGAACTGAATTCTTTTTAAATTTATGGTTCTTTCAAATTGAGATATATATATATATATATAGTCAAAGCAAAAAAAAAAAAAAAAAGAACTCTTAAGTTCACATACCATCCTAAATAAATTCTCAATGATCACCATTTTAACTTTCTAATGTTCTAGAATTTTAAAATTTTTCACTTTTTTTATCTTCTATTAATGACAACTAAAATTGAAGTAATTATGAATATTTGATCTATAATTATGAACATTTCATTTTCACATTTATTATTAGATTAATTATGACAGATTGAATCTTTAACGTTAATTAATAATTTAATATCAAATATTGAATAGCTAACTTTAATTTATATATGAAAGAAATTTTAAATTTTAACAAATAATATAAATTCATATATAAGGTATAATTTTTTGAAATCACTTATATTAACAAGATTCTGTAAATATTGTTTTAATTTTCAAAATAAGTTTCAATTATATAAAATTTATATTTATAATTTCATACAAAAAAGAGAGTTTGATAAATTCATGAATCAACAATTTGATTTTAATGCTCCCTAGTAAATTAATATTAATATTTTATTTTTTCATCTATTTATTTAAACATGCATATATATCACCTCGACAAAAAGAATAAAAGTTTTATCTTAAGTAAACAAGATTCCAATTACATGTGCTGCAAAGTAACGTCTTTAAAAAAATTAATTTCGACAAACATATAAATTAACTAATTCAAAAAATTTAAAGATAAAAAATTAGAATGGCGACTCTTAAGAGTTTTAAAGGTTTTCTAGTTTTTATATGTTACTTTAAAATTGAAATGAACTTTAAACCAACATTTGCCAATGAATAAATTTCGCCTAGTCCCAGCCCACAGGTAGTGAGGGGAACAACCCTTTTATGAGAGGATGTTACTCTCATCTGTGTTATGAATTCGATGCAGGCTAGCATCCAAGAACTCAATTCATGTTGAATGCAATTCCCTAGTTTTTTCTGAAGCTGAGCTCCAGGATATCCCCTCTATAAAAGGGGGATCTTGCTCCCTTACATATGGCATCAGCATTTGCCTAACACAAGCTTTCGCCCATGAGAGTCATAAGCAGCTTAGATGACTTACTGGTTTAATGGTTTTAAACCAACCTGAAGTGTTTGGTCATCTTTGGTGGTTAATTTCAGTTAAAAGTCATGTAAATGCCTACTAAAAAAGGCTGATGAGATTTCCCACTCCCCATCAAGCAAATAAAGGACAGGTAACAAAACAAACTGGAAGGATGAAAAGTTGCACGTGCAGTATACAAAAGAACAAGCTCTTGCTTTGCATTTTGCTCAATGATCATGCGAGTGGTATAGGAAGTGCCAAATCTACTTACTGAAAACATTTGTCTATCACGTGTCAATGCCACTGAATGAGTCCCACCACAAGATACCTGGATTGTCAATAAATCAATTTAAATTAGAAAATGTTCAATGAATTGAGGATATTATAATGCTTAATCATACTTGCCTTCAAATGTAAATGGATTCAACTTTTGTTTTTACCTCTGTAAGGTACAATTCTATTTATTTTGACTCGACACAATGTCCTCAATCAAGCATCTTTTTAAACTCTACAAGGCTCTTAATGAGAAAATACATTTACCAAATTTGGCTTATCTTAAAACCTCTGATGAAGATTAGTTAGACCAGGTTGAGGAAACCTAAAACATATTACATGTACATGTATACAAAAAGTTTCGGGAGTCTCCCACTGCTATCCTTTCCAGTACCTGAACGATGTCTTCTCCAGCTAAAAGATGAACCTTTTGAGGCACCATTTTCCTGCTTGTGTCATTATCTCCAAATCCAAGCCTCCCATGTTACCCTCTACCCCACCCATACACCTGCAATAAATTCAAGGTTATTTTATAGAAGCTCATTCTCACAGTTGCAAGGATTCACAAGTTGAACATCATCTCAGGAAGTTCTAGTTTCAGAAGGCAAAGAAAGCCAGATTTGGCATGGATACGCAGTGTATGTGAGTGTGCATGAGGTCACATAATGCCATATAAAAGAAAAATGGAATGGACATGACCCAATTGATACCCAAATGCTCATCATATCTAACATAGTGAAGAAGTTGAAAGGGAGAGAGAAGGGATGAGGGACTGGGGGGACTTAGGAGCCTCAGAAAGGTCACATAGAATACCTATTCTATTCGTATCCATTAATCATTGTCTTCCATTAATAACAAACCAGCAACCAAAATGACTATTAAGCCCAACAGAATATGAGAAACTGTATATGCAATTTAAGCCAAGCTAAAAATTAATAACATTTCAGGACAAGATAGGAGTGAAATTTGAGGTCTAAAGATTAAAAAAAAAAAAGAAATTATTAATCCTGTTGAGAGCCCATATTCAGAAAAGATATTGCACAATAAAATCTCCAGGTCCACAGGGTGTTCCCAAACCACGTAAAATTCATTATGCCGTGTTCTCTCCTTTTGTGTTTATTAGTCTAACCTTTGTGTCAATTGCATACCTCTAATTTCTAATGAATTCAAATTTCAAATCTACTTCATAGTTACAATAAATATAATGATGATATAAGTAGAGTTTCAGAATTTAGACATAGAACATAATAAACTTCACTGCTACATCTAAAGTTGCACTGTCATATTAAAAGTACAAGTAATTAAACATAAATGCAGAAATCCTTTAACATATTAAAGAGCATTAGCACCTCTCAGTTATCAGTTAATGCAGTAGAATGCCATCCACCGGCAGCAATATCAACATAGACATGCACACAAAGATAAAGCCTATCAGGCAAGTGAAACAAAACACATAATCTCAAAAATGTCAAAAAATTTTAAAAAAAAACACTGGTTTTTTTTACCAACCTTACCGCAAGCTAATAGCCAAACTTGAGGATTTCAAACTGGCAAGCAATAGAAGGTTCAAGCCACAAATCACATGCATTAACATATAATCTGATAAATAAAAGTGAAAATATTGTAAGTTCTATAGAAAGTGATCAGTCTCTTGGAACGTCTTTAGTATATAGATTATCTTCAAACACAGGTTCTGACTAACACTGACTGCCTCCTGTAAGTATTTAAATCTTGCATATAATATGACACAAATGCTTTAAGAAGACTAGCATTCTTGCATTTGGAATAAATTCCAGACTAGATCTCTGAGATGATGGACATATTAAAGAAATTAAAAATCCCACAGAAAAACAAATGCCACCAGTTGAGCTCAAAGATGTCAAGACATAATCACCCTAAGACAGAAGTGATGCTTTCCTCAACCAGGAGGACGCATTCTTGCCCTTTGATATTTGTTTTGTTTCTAGCCCTTCACTTCTTCTTGTCCTAACCAGCTCATTAACGGTTTCAGCCATAGGGAGTGCCTCAAATGACCAGGGTCTTATAACAGGAAGAATTAAACAAAGCCACACATGGAAACCTATGAATGTGTACCAAAGTAAAGCTTTAACTTGAGTAAGGCAATTCATTATAATGGACCACCCTCAAACTCCAACTGTGGCAAAATTTTCAAAAAACGGTTCCAAAGCCCTGAGTGCTATAAGTACGGGGATCTTTTATAGGGTGTTTACTTAAGGATAATTAAGAGAAGAATTTTCCAAAGAAAAAAAAGCAACTGGATTGGGAAACAATGGATCTCAACTTCAGAAGAAGTGGCACATTCAGATGAAATCATCATGCAAACTACCAATGCCCAGCGGAGCAAAGGATAAATCAGCTCAAACTGTAAAATATTTGGGAGTAGTACAAACCAAATTGAGACCAGCAAGCTCCTCAACAGGAATAAGATGAGATCTGGGCTCCATATCACCAGTTCCAAGTTGTCCGTATTCGTTGTTACCCCATGCCCACAAAATTCCATCTTCTTGAAGAGCTAAATTATGACATGCCCCCACTGCAATGAGCTTCACCCTTTCAAGGCCTTGTATTCGCACAGGTACAGATATCTGTTTTCTGCAACAAAGGGTCAAATCAAGTAATAAATATGCAATCAAAGGATTGCCAATACAAGCATGCAGCAAAGTGCCCAAATAAGTGAATCACAATACAAAAGGACAGTAACGTGAATATAACAACAACAGAAAAATGTCAAGTACAACTGCAGGATAAGTCATGGAATCCTACATGTCTCCAGGAGGCCATGGTTGACCCCAAGTCCATACACGCCCTTCACGTGTAAGCACCACAGAGTGAGTACCCCCAGCTGCTACATAATGTATCAGCAATTATAACAGAATCAAAACCAAATTCAAGCTACAACATTTTATTTTGCATGCAAATGCAACTGAGATCAGCACAGTGCTTTTCTAACAACACCAAGAAAGAATCATACCGCTGCAAGACTGAAAGTTGGCTGAAAGAAAAATTATCTAAAAAGGTATGCAGGGACTTTGGCTGAAGAGGCACCTTCAGCAAGGGCAAGGATAGGTATTAGGGGCTAATGCCTGTCAGACAGCACTACTCCAAGAGAGAATGAAGATTGAAATGTTTGATTGCAGCACTCGAACACAAAACGGGAAGTAGGAGAAGTGTTTCAACTTCACTACTACATGCGACACTTAAGGAACTATGCAGTTTTAAACCACTACCATTTAAGTAATTAGGAAACAAGAAATCAACAAGTATTCCTTATATCTAATAAAAATCTACCTATTTTTAGTTATTGGCAGAAAAATAAATCACCTGGCGAACAACAAGCTTTGGTGCACAACGTTGAGGGATCACTATATCCCGTCTCAATGGCTTCCCAGTGTCATCCTTCCACTCAGGTTCTTCGCCACACTGTCCATACTCATTCCCACCTACATCATATCATACACCACATATTCATTCTTTAATCAGCACCGATTTTGACTTAGAAAAACACATAATAAGCAACCCTCAGCTCCAATCTCCAAAGGAACACAGCCAAATTTCCTGCAATTTCGACCTTTCAGCACAATAACTAAACAAAGCAAGTAACTGTCAATCTCAAATCTTTATTATTATTATTATTATTATTATTATTATTTTTTAGCATATATTTTCCTACTAACCAAGCAACAAAAAGACTAAACAAACAGAGGGAAAAAAGAATAGCTTCACGTACCCCAAGCGTAAGCGCAGCCTTGATCATCAACCGCCAAACAATGCCACCCACCAATTGCAGCCTAAAAAAAAAAAAAGATCAACAACGCACAAATCTAAATTCATATCCTAAGCACTAACAATTCCGTACCCAAAAGGCAAGCAAAATTAAGATTCAGAAACCCAAATTCAAAAAAAAAAAAAAAAGGAAAAAAGTTGGAAACTTTTACCTGAACAATGTTAACATTAGAAAGAGCCTTAACTTGGCTAGGAACATTCTCAGTCTTGGTCACAGGTGGGTGTCCTAGTGTACCTCTTTGGTTCCACCCCTATGTAAACAGCTAATGCCAGTACATGATTAGATTAAAAAGTGAACCTTGCCGTCGTCAGAAATAGCAAGAGAGTTGCGGCTCCCGAAGACAACAGAGCGGACTTTGTAGGGCTCGAGAGCTTTGACCACGTAAACCCATTCTTTTTCTTCGTTGTTTCCTATTCCTAATTGCCCATCTTCGCCTGACCCCCTAAGGAACCATTCATTTGTCAAACACAAAAAAAACAACTATGTGTTATAGACACATAATAATAATAACAATAGTAATAGAAGATGATGATTTTAGAGATGAGTAGATTACTGCCCAGGCAATGAGGGAGGAGCGAGCAGCTATAGAACACAAAGTTAGTTGATTCGTTTCGTTTGGTACTATAGGTGAGGGGGCTTTGCTTTATGGTGTGATTGATAATGGCGTTGGTGTTATATGCGAATTAGATTCCAGAACGCACAGCGAACAGTGAGTGGAATAAGTGCAGCAGTCGGTATACCAGTTTGGAAAATGCGGGGACTTTTATTTCTGTTTAGGAAGATGGATGGTAAGGTTTGACGAGGTAGGGTTGATAAAATTTGTTTTGTTTGGAAAGGAAGGTAAAGTAGTTTATAGTCTATTTTATTTCGTTAGAAAGTGCAATTTAACGAAAGTTTCATTTTCAAGTTACAAAAATACTCTCTAAATTTAGACTTATGAATATAAATTATAAAAATAAAATAAAAATTTAAAATTTAAAATAGTCAAAATTAAATAAAGTAAAAAATTCATACTTCTTTAATCTACCAAATTAATTAGTTGAAAAATTGAAATTTTGAAAGGTTCTAATGATTCCAAAAACCTTACTATTATGGAAATTAACCTTCCAATCAAGGTCTGAGGGTTTTTTAACTTTAAAAAATCTCAAACTCTTCGAAAATCTGAATACGAATAAAGTGTTAAAGGATAAAATCTTAATGACTGAATTATAAAAAAAGACTTGAATTTTAGCGTATTTTTAAATCTATCTTATATTTCTCTTTTTAATAAAAAATACTCAAACATCAATTCTTTTTGCAAATCTATTCTCAAACTAATGTATGATTATTAAAAAATAGATAAAAGATCATTTTGTTTTTTGAATTTTTTTAAAGAGTTTGGTTGGATCCAAAAAAGAAAATAACTAAAAATTATATAAAATATTATTTAATTTAATTTCATTTATTTTTAATATATGAAAATCTAAATAAATCGAATGAATATATGTTCTAAGTAATTAAAATATAATTTATTTAAATAAATACTGTATTATAAGATTTTATTATGGAATATCATTAATTCAAAATTAAAAACTTAGATCATCATAATTTTTTTTTCAAAATAATGCAATGATAAATAGTTATTATTTTTTTATGAACATATTAAATAGCTAAAACTTATTTATTATAAATAATCAAATTATCTTTTTATATTAATGAGTTATTTTTTATTTAAAAATTTTATTCAAATATAAAATAATTAAATATTTATTGATTCAACTATATAAGAAGTGAAAAAATAAATTAATGTTACAAATATGCATATATACTCAATGGGAAAATTTTTAAAGTTGAGTATATATAATATATTTTAAAATTAAAATTAAAATTATGTATTTATGTATTTATAAAAATTTAAGATTCATCAATATAAATGATAGACAATAAATTATTTTAAAGTAAATAAATTGCTTAAAATATCTGAAATAATAACAAATCAAAGTTAAAATTGAAAGAGAACAAAATGAATAAGTATAAATCATACAAATAATAAAAATAAAAAAGCAAAAATTAAGGCATATAAATAAAAAGATAAAAGTAGTACACATATATAATGATTGGATATTTAATTCACATTTAATAGAAAAACCAGAAAAAATAATTTTTCATATAAAATATAAATAAGTATAAATCATACAAATAATAAAAATAAAAAAGCAAAAAATAAGGCATATAAATAAAAAGATAAAAGTAGTACAAATGTATAATGATTGAATATTTAATTCACATTTAATAGAAAAACCAAACAAAATATTTTTTCATATAAGATATAAAGTTAATTTATTGTATTTAAATTTTAAGAATAAATAATTGATTCATTCTAAATTGACTAAATTTTATAATAAAATAAATATTTATATATAATAATAGAGTAAAATGTCCTAAAAATTAAAGTGGATTGAATTGTTATATTATATAATATACTTTTAAAATAAAAATAGAGTATTTTTTATACTAAACAAATATTGTCAAAAAATTATTAAATTTTATATTATTATCAAAACACTGACACTAAGCAAAAGTGAAATATGTAATATTTATATAAAAAATTAAGTAAGATTTTTGTATTTTTGTATTTAATTTTTATTTCAAGTTCTTAGCATTCAAGTATTATTTATTTTTTAGTAAATTTATTTTGCTCATGAGAAATGACTCATTAATATAAAGATATAATTTGACTATTTGTAAGAAATAAGTTTTAGTTATTTAATGTGTACATAAAAAGGTATTAACTATTTATCATTATATTTTAAATAATTATGATTGTGCAAGTTTTTACTTATGAATTATGAATTAATGATAGTTTACAATAAAATTTTATAATAAATTATGTCTACATAAGTTATATTTCAATTATTTAGAATATATATATATATTCAATTTAGTTAGATTTTTATATATTGAAAGTAAATCAAATTAAATTAAATAAGATTTTATAGATTTTTTATTATTTTTCCTTTTTTAGATTTGACTGAAGATTTAAAAAAGTTCAAGGATCAAAATGATTCTTTACCTATTTTTTAATAATCAAATATTATTTTGATGATAGATTTGAAAAGAAAATTAAAGTTTGGATATTTTTTTATTAGAAAATGAAATATGGAATAGATTTGAAAAATATACTAAAGTTCAAGACTTTTTTGGTAATTAATCCAATCCAAATTAATTAGATAAACATTTGATTTTTTAAAAAAATTTTAAAGTCGAGATTCCTAGTATTAGTGATTTTTTATAATTGAGAAATATTGAAATAAAATGGAGAGATTGTTTTGAAATCAAAATTTTATAGGATTATCGAATTGATAAAATATAAAGATTTATTATGGATTGTAGAATTTTTTTCATGCCACTAGGTAAACATATACAAGAGTTAAAATAGAAAGATTTGAATAATATACTAATAATATTGGTAGCAAACTCGTATATTACATAAATTATAGTATAAAAATTTTATGAAATTTTTTATCTTATATTTATATTATGTTTAATATATAAAATATAAAATATATAATTATTGAATTAAGTTTTTTTTTACATTTTTATCATTTAATGTAAATAAATAAATAAAATTTATTTCTTTTTAAGCATTTTTTTGTTCTTATTTGTATTTATGTATTTTTTTTATATTTTTTCTTTATAATTAGCAATTTTTTAATTTTTCAATTGAGTAGTATGATATAACAATAGCATATAAATCCTCATTGTTAGCATGTTAAAATATTAGTTTGATAAATGATCAATATTAATCATAAATAATTTATAAATTATAATTAATTATATACATCAGTTGCCCGAAGGGAGTTTTTTTTTTTTTAGAGTTACTTTTTCTTTTTCAATTTTCAAAATTTTTATATAAAATGTTTGATAATGAAACTGACAAAAATTTGCATACGTGTTAGGAGCTTTAACCACTCAAATTCATAAAAATTTTAAATAGAAACAAAAATTCATGCATTGTGCAAATTGTAGTGTAAAAATTTTTTGTAAAATAATTAAAAAAATTATTATCTTATTTTTGTTTTAGATATAAAAATGTCTAAACAAATGATTTTTAAATTAATATTATTTAAATTATTTTATATTTTTATCATTTAATTTTAATAAATAAATAATTTTTTATTTCTTTTAAAGTACTTTTTTTCATTGTATATATTTTATTTCTTTTATATATTTTTTTAATTAGTTATTTTATAATTTTTCAATTAATTAATATCAAAAAATAATAATAGTATAGAGTTGTCAGTCATTTATTTATTAATATTAATTTAACAAATAAAAAACGTTCATCATAAATTATTTTTATGGCGAACTTGATAAATGATAAACACTTATCATATCAATTAATGAAAAAATTTAGTTCAATTGATAAATATGTCTAATAATTGTCATTTCAAATATTACACTCTCATTAAATTTATACAAAATTCATTTATAATTATAATTGCTAAAATTTAAATAAATCATTTGTTTCCTATAAATTTTTAAAAAATAAAATAAATCAATTAATTTATACTTAGCTATTTAAAATAAAATATTTTCATTTTGTTTAAAATTATTCCACAACTAATGAGTATCACATTAAAAGATAATTAACTTACATTTACCAGAAAATTCAAGTATTAATATACAAACCAAATAATAATATATTTTTAAAAATGCAGTTACATTAACAAAAATTAATGCACTAAGAAGTTACTTAAATAAAAAACATGTTAATGAATTAATGAATCAATCAATCAAAAATTAATTAATGCAATATTGCAAATCAATAAATAAATGGATTAATGAATGAATGAATCAACTATTTGTCATGTGACTTAAATAAAACCAAACTCAAAGAAATTTTATCACATTAACATGTTAGTTTTTTTTTTTGTTTTGGATATACATATATATATTAGATGACAAAATTATCCTTACAATTCATCTATGTTATACATTTTTATACTTGTTCTAATAAGATTATCTTATTACTTTTTTTTACTTGATAGATTGGGATGATATTTTGCCTAAAATATTAAATCCTATATTTTATCTAATTATCTTTATTAAATTTTTAGGAATGAATTATCTTTTCTAAATGAACTATATGCAACCAAATTATTTAAATTTATGAAATTTTATAAATGACAATAAAAATATTTATGAATATGAAAAATAATTATAATAATTATATTTTTGAGTAGAAAATATTATAACTTATGTTTATTAAAAAAAATACTATTGTAAAAAATAATTAGAATGATTACATTCATGGGTAGAAAATATTATAACATAGATTTATTGACAAAAAATTCAAATATTTTTTTATGATGTCATCTAAATATTATGAAATAGTTAATATTATCAAAATCAATCAAATTTATGTCAATATCATCGATTCTTAAAATTATGTCTCAAATTAATTCAATATAATGACATAGACGTTACATAGGGATGGTGATGATTCTCAAAAAAAGAAGATGGTGATGATTGATTTCACATGAGACACATGGAGTTCATATCCTTAATGATATAAATTTGACGGGACAAGTGGAGGCTAAAGCTCCCACTAAAATCTTAAAACAAAAAAATGACTCTTAAAATCCTATTTACCCTTATTTCTTTTTCTTTTCTTCCTTTACATTGGGATCTAAAATTTTGGAGCAAGAAAAAGGAAATAGAAATCAAAAGCAAAAAGAGCAACGGAGTAGGAAAAATGGAAAAAGAGCATGGAAAGGTGAGAAATTCACTATTAATAAATCGTCCTTTGTTCATAGTGAAATGGAGAAAGAAAAGGGGAGAAATCCACTATCACCAAATTAATAGGTATTTATTTTTAATACTTTTTCTTATTGATTTTATGTCATTGATTAGTTATTAAAATATAAATTAATTAAGTGTTAAAATTTATCATTTCAAAAGAATGGAGAAATTTTTTGTAAGGACAAAGATTCAAAATTCTACAAATATAGACTCAAGCTCAACCTCTATTGACCAAGAAAAAGTCACTAATTGTTTTAATTTTTTTTTAAATTTGAGATTAATTTTGATGAGTTTCTTGGTAATCTAGGGTTAAGAAAAAATATATTTGAATATGATGTTAATGATATATATATATATATATATATATATATATATATATATATATAGGGGAGAGTTTTAAATAATTATGTCCTCATGAATTGTTACTATCTTTATAACTGAATAATAAATATTTATATTTTTTTAATGTAAATATAATGACAAGTCAGACTAATCAGAATTGTTAGATTTTTAATATAAATGCTAAAAGTATATTAACCATTGATGAGTAAAAATTATAATAATCATTGAAATATTATATATATATATATATATAGAGAGAGAGAGTTCAATTTGGTTTTTTGATTTAGAATTATTATTGTTATACAGTTTAATCTTATTCTCAATATGAATTTAGAATTATTATTGTTATACAGTTTAATCTTATTCTCAATATGAATAATATAAAATTTTAAATAGCATATTGTTAAAAAATAGATAAAATTTAATTTAAATATTTTATTGTTCAAATTAAAGAGTCTCGATTTTAATTTAATATAATTTAATTGTTTCATTTAGTTCAAAAATTTTATCCCAAGAAAACTGATATTTTATTATCTTATCGCACAGTAAAAAGTATTTTTGGTAGTATTATTAACACTTTGACAACCTTTCCATACTATAATTGTGCCCTTTTTTGACTCCTCACGTTCCATGGTAACAATTCGCCCCGCAAGTAGTCAATTGACAGCGATATTGCACGTTTCAACTTTAGAATAAGATATCTGCCCCCTGTGAATAAAAGAATTTAAGTTCCAATTTTTTTACTCTATTACCTATGTTTTAAAAATTAAATCAATCTAATAAATCAACTCGATCTAATAATTCAAATTAATCGAATTAAACAAGTAACCGATTCACTTCAATCCAAACCAATTTTTAATATTATTTTTTTATTTTTAATTATTATAAATATATATATTTTTTAATATTATTTCTTAAATTTTATTCATTATTAAACAAATGAATTAAATCAATCAAAGTGATCAAACCAATTAAACTAAAAATCAATTAATTAATCAATTCAGAGATAGTTCAGTTTTAAAAACATTATTCAACACCCGATATGTAACTAGTACATTACCTTTAAAATAAAGAAAAGAATAAAAATAAAAAATAAAAAAATTGAAACTTTTTCATTATTTAAAAATGAAAAAAATAATATAATAATACAAATATTATAATAAATCTTACTTTTAATATTTATACATTAAAAAAGAAAAATAAATTTATTTTCTCTCATTTCTACTTTATCCAAATATAAGGACAGAAAATAAAAAAAAATTCTTTTCTTTCTCTTCTATCCAAACATGAAAAAAATTATCCAAATATGAAATAAATAAATAAGATTATTTTATTTTCTTTTCTTTTCTCCCTAAACAATTTCCCAAGGGTTAAAACAATTTCCCAAAGGTTAAAATTCCGAGTCTGGTAGAATAGTAACAATTTGAGAACCATTGCAGTTACCACCAATGCTAAATCCCACCAATAAAAGAAAACAAATAGGCACCACTCAATATTTCACGGTACAAAGCTAAAAACAGACAATAGCTGGAAACAATCAACACCCAACAATTTCTCGCACTTGATAATATATGAAATTTGGAAAATGGGAGTCCCTACTTTCAACACTATCACATGGTAATAAGAATACTAATTTGCATTCTAAACATCGAAGCTCAATTATCTGTAGAAGCAATTCAATCCCTAGTGCTGTCAAGCACTTGGATTACCAAATTCATAAGCAATCACTACAACAACCAGCATTGCGTGGTCACAATATAGAAGTAGAGTACACATATCTTACGAATTTTAACTCATCACTGTTGCTGCTGTCCTTCTCCTGCTTCGCGTTTTGATGCTTCCTTGATCTCATCCCCAGCATCATCCTAAAAGTACAACAATAACAATGTTAATCATAACCAGTAGAATACAAACAAATATACTCGAGGAAATCATTTACAGCTGTTCACACGCAAGCGCTCAACTGATAGGACCCCATTTCTACTTCGAGTACCAATCATTATTCCTCCCATTCTAGAAAGATGCTGAAACATCAATCCAATATATATCGATAAAAAAAAATATTGCTTCTCTGACCTAACTATGTTATGCACCTGTCTGGCATCAACTAGGCATAATTCCAGTTCGCTCTTACCATAGCTTTAGACCTTGTCTAACCCATATTCAACAAATAGTCCATATTACAATTTTCCAACAAAAATATTTAATAAGCGAAAAATGAATCAAAATAGTAAATTTAGTTCAATGACATTATTCATGGATTGAACAAAGCTGTAGCCTTCAACAAACCAATTATTAATAAATAACCCATATACCTATCCAAGAAAAAAAATTTAACAAGCAAAAATGCATCAAAAAAAATACTTTAATGACATAATTTCATAATCTGTGCTTAGAAGGGAACAGAGACCAAGTAACCAACTAATTACAGCATCAAATTAAGTACATAAATCTATTTATATAGACATAACTTTGCCAAATAATGAATAAAATCTATTTATCAGGCAAGCACTTCACATACCGTGATATCAGAAGTCCAGAGTGTCAGATTGTCTCTGAGAAGTTGCATGATCAATGTACTATCCTTGTAAGATTCCTCGCCCAATGTATCAAGCTCGGAAATAGCCTCATCAAAAGCCTGTGCAGAAAAAAAGTAAGGCTGTGATAATGAATAGGGGATGAAATACAAAAAATTCATAGCACTAAATTATACATAAACTAAAAAATTATTAACCATTATTGATGAAAGATAAAGGAGAACCGGTTAAATAACTCCATAAGCACATAGAGCAAATGGCCAAACATTAAGGATTTCAAATTAATCAAAAAGATGAAAAAAGAAAGAGAGAAAATGCCTTTACAATCATTCAAATACACAGGCTTATTTGAATATTACGTTATAAAAGGTTAATCAACAATACCTGCTTTGCAAGATTGCAAGCACGGTCAGGTGAGTTAAGGATTTCATAGTAGAAGACAGAGAAGTTAAGGGCAAGTCCAAGCCTAATTGGGTGGGTAGGAGCCAGATCAGCAAGTGCAATGTCCTGCAGTAAAAGAAAAATAAATAAATACAATAAGAGAATATATTACATAATGTATACTGAACACAGGTCAATAGCACAAACAACAACAGCAATAATAATTTGAACATTAGGAGGACGACAAGAACAATGACAGAAGCCAAAAAAGCAAGACTGGTATGATGGTCGCCCACCTGAGCAGACTTGTAAGCCAACAATGTGTTCTCCGCAGAATCCTTCCTCTCGGCTCCAGTTTTGAACTCAGCAAGATACCTATGGTAATCGCCTTTCATCTTGAGATAGAATACCTTAGATTCAGCGGTTGTGGCAGAAGGAATGAGATGGGACTCAAGGAGGCTCAAGATCCCATCACAAATCTTGCTCAGCTCTGCTTCAATCTTACCCCTATAATCCTTAATTATTGTGACATGATCCTCATTTCCCCTGCTCTCTTCCTTCTGCTCAATGGAAGAGATTATCCTCCATGATGCCCTCCTAGCACCGATGACATTCTTGTAAGCCACAGAAAGAAGATTCCTTTCCTCCACGGTTAGCTCCTCAGCATCCACAGTCTTTACAACCTTTTCCATAAACTCCACCATCTCCTCATAGCGTTCCGCTTGTTCAGCCAGCTTGGCCATGTAGACATTTTCCTCACGTGATGACTCGGCAGGTGACATCCTTGCTATATCAACCTTTAAAAGAAAACTCTGCACAACATTTCCCAGACTAAGTATTATTAGACAATGACCCAGACATCCCCAACTAAGCCTTTTTTATTTCTAAGAAAAACTAAATCCCGGAATCAAGTATGCTTCTTTGAAAGAAAAGCCTGAAAATGCCCTCATAACAACATAAAAATTCCAAATCAAGCTTCAAGTTTTTTCCACCAGCCAACCAAACATATTCTAAGTCAACTGCCAATTCCTTGACTGTCTCTAAACATTTGCTGACCGATCTAACAGATCAAAAACCACATTTATTGAAATAGAAATCAAAATTCAGAAGCCGTTCAACTTAAAAATAATTCTTATTTTTATAGATGAGCTTGAGTGTTTAAAAGAAAAAAAAAAAAGCATAAATGATACAAATGTCTAAGTCAAGTATCCAGTTCCTTTTACTCTCTCCAATGAAACAGATAAACCACACATTTCTTCCAACATGATAGCAATGAAACATTGAAAATCCGATCAGCTACATGAACTGCCATGCCAAACCATATTTTCTCAAGAACCAAACATATCATAACATTTAAACCTAAAAACTCACCTCAACTCTAACCACAACAGCAATTAAATGAATAAAATAAAATAAAAATCCAAACATCATTCAAATATTATCTACCCATTCAAACGCATCACAAATTCAGTAAAAAAACCGCTAAAATCTCCATAGATCTAACAAAAACGCACGCACACGCACGCAGAAGAAATAAATCCGTCAGATCAGAACGAAATAAACCGACCAGAGATCTGAAGCATGGAGATCTATTTACCACATAAGGCAAGAAAATAATTAGTAAATAATAGATTAATTAAAAAAAAATTACCTTTGAAAAGACGGCGAGATGAATGAATAGGAAGACAAGAGAAGTAAAAAGTGGAGATGGGAATGGGATGGCTAAAAAGGTCGGGAGGGTGAAGCGGACAGCGAAGGGGGGTCCAATAGGAAGGTGACAAGTGGTGGGTGGTGGCGGAGATTCCGTAGAGAGTGTTTTAAGTGGCACACGCTTGTGTTTGGCCGTCAACGCACCCTACCCACACGCATACACCACATGCAGCCACCGGGGCCTGTTGTTAGGGCTGTGTGATTCATGAAAAGGCCTATCATTGCGATGTGGACCGCGTGTTGTGGCCTAGTGGGGGATACTTGCCCACTTTTTGACTGGTTAAATAAATAATTCACTATTTTACAATATTCAGTCGCAGAAAGATTTGTGTTAAATGGAGCCATTCGAATCGCTATAAGTAATGGGCTGGGTATCAATTCACTGTATAGCCCGGGTCCAAATTACCACACAAATGATCAGCTCTGGATCTTACTCTCCTGCGATGCAAAATTGAAAATCCGCCATTGTCGAAACAGCTTAAAGGAAGCAGTAGCTTTTTCAAATGGGATACGTACAGGAAGCACGTAAAAATCACGTTAACAAGAAAGTCGAAGAACGTATTACTACTGCCACCATTCCAATTTTTTAAACCCTGGTAAAATCCTATTTTTATGACTAAATTATGAATTGTAAAGTTTGGATTTTTATGGTATTTTGAATTAGTGGGTTTCATTTTGCAGCTTTAAGAAGCAAAATGAAGCAGAAGGCACTAAAAGAATGTGATCAATTAACTTGTAAGTAGAACCCTTTCCGTTGCTTGGCGGTGTCGCAAAGAGGCTAAAGAACTCAATGATTGCTTACATCAGTTGCGAGTTTTGTTCTTTTTTCTGTAATTATATGTGTACCCTTTTTGTCCCTTATGTTGATTTTGGGGATTTTTTTTTTAAAAAAAAAATAAAATTATTTAAGCTGATATATGCTAAGTGCTGTTGTTGTAGTTCCTTTCTAATGCATGATGGCCTGCATGCTTTATCAACAATATTTTGAAGGTGCAAACTTAGTATCACTTACTGTTGGAGTGACCGCAGTTGGGGTTGTAAAGTAGGGAAATTGATAAACATTCTGATGGATTTTTCGATAGGTATGGTATATTTGTTTTAATAATTTTTATTGAGCCTCATTCTATGGTCATTGGCGATTATTAGATTGGAGATGCTTTTAGGATAAAGTTATTTGAATTTTGAAGTTTTAATTTGTTCTGATTATTACGTTGAGATTAGGAGCTTCACCTCTTACCCATAAGATGATATCTTTGCTGTGTGGAGTTTCTTTTAATTTTGTTTATATGGACTTCATTAAACATTCCTACATTACTGAAATAGCACATGTTGCTGATTTTTCATCATTCAAAGAATTCATAAGAAAAGCTACTTCGTGTTTATGGTTTGCAATTACTGTTCTCTTATTGCATCATGACTTGTGAGGGATGAGGATCTTTCATTGCTGAAGGTCTTACAGCAATTGGCCAATTGATCAATATTTTGATGTATCTAGAGTATGTTTGTCATTGCCATTGCAAAAATCTAGAATTGTTTGCTAAACTACAACATTTTTAAGTTTTGGATTCATGAAAGTAACTCAGTTCCTTTTTTTTTTTATACAATTTAATAGCTTTTTGCCAAAATTTCAAACATGAGTTTTTTATTTTACAAAATCAACTTTTGACTCAAAAATTCATATTGAAAAAATCTATCATCAATTAGCAAGAGAATTTCTTCTGATTTTTTTTGTCCAAAAGCTGCTATTAGCAATGACAATGCCAAACATGCCCTTAGTATTATTTATTAGTCTATATATCTACTTGGGCTAGGATCAGAGTTAGACTTCTTGGAATATTCATATAATTTTTTGTTAATGATAGTAGAGATGCATGGAGATATTAATAGAATTTGATTTTGTCTGTGTTTGGCAAGGTGCTACTGCAGTTAACAAGTTGTGTATAGTAATTTACAAGTTCATGTCCATTTGCAACTTGTTAACAAGTTGTGTAATAGTTATTTGCAACTTCATGTTCATTTGCAACTTGTTAACAAGTTGTGTATAATTCTATTATTAATAGAATTACATTTTTGGTTAACAAGTTGTTTATTTGTGACTTCATGTCCATTTTGATTATGTGCTATGATTGCTATTGTTACAATTCACGGTGCAAAAGTGTGAATTTGCCTGAGGGGATCACATGGGTTACTTGCTGTAATGTCTTTTTAGATGAGCTCTCTGATGATTTTAGTTTAAGCATGATTCTGGCACTGCAGGTGGTATTAGGCTGTTAGTTATCAAGCATGCTCCAAACATCATGGCTTTGACATTTTTTTTTATCTGCATAAATCTTGAACTACTATGTGCAGTTGAGAGGTCATCCATCTATGGCATACCAGTGGTGCCATACTCTTGAATAGTTAGAAACATAATGAAGCAGAGTAGGGATTTCTATATTTGATATTTTGATAGTGTTTTACTACTGCATTGGCAGATTGCCAAGAGAAGGTATGGGATCTCAATGTCTATATTCCCTGTACATTTTTGCTGGAGATTTATACTTGAGTCTTGTCATTTTAGTGCTCATAGCTTCTTATGTTTAAAAATATATGATTTGAATTGTAGTTTTAAAGGTTCACTTTACTTTCTTTTATCGAAGAATTGTGCCACAATAATGTCTCAACTTATACTTTGTGTTAGTTTCTCTAGTGAGAAATCAAGATAATCAAATTATTGAAGCGTTTTCATTTCTTTATGGAGTCAGCTTTCTTTGTGAAACCAAGAATTCAAAATTGCATACTGGTGCAATGCAAGAGATTTCCACTTAATGATTTCGTTTTTCTGATGACGATTGAAAGACTTAGATACATATTATTTTCTTGCTGTTTCCTTAAACGATTGAAAAACTAGTATACTAGTATTGTTTGGTCAAAGAATAACAACAGAAAAGCTACAAGTCATCGTCACTCATTGCATTGGCTAAGTTATGTGCAACTCACCTGAATATTGACAAATCCTGTGCTCGGTTTAGATGTAAAAAGATTCATCATAAGTTTGACTCCTTTTGTGTTACTGAGCCAACATAAACTTCTTGATTTCCACTTTCCAGTCTTGTTCATTCTGGGGGTGGGCATTTGGTTTGGCTGAACCAAAAAATGGACTTAAAATTCAGTTTGGTTCAGTCTTATTTTTAACAAAAATTGATTAATTAGATTCAATTCAGTTTTTAGCGTATAAAAGCTGAAAGATCGAATTGATCTCAATTTTAAAATAATAAAATAGAATTTATTTAGATAAATTATATAAATATAATTTTTTACTTAAATGTAATTTACATAGTCTATATCTGCATATATAATTAATATATGATATGTATTATACTTATAAATAATTAAAATTATATTATTTATATTGACAAAAGATTTAACAAACATATTTTTTAAAAAAATCCTGCTGAAACTGAACCAACTGAATAAAATGAAATACAATTTGGTTTCGTTCATCAAAATATGGTTAGGCTTGGTTTGTAAAAATATAAAATTATGGTTAATTCAGTTTTGGTGAAAATTAAACCAACCAAATGCTCCCGTACTTTTTACTATTTGTCAACAGTCTAAAAGATAGTTAGCAGTATATGTACTATTTTTCATATTCCTAATCATTTAATATATATACCTGTAGATAGTAAAATTGGCTGGATACAACTTGAATGGCCCTTAACATCAATCAGAACTGAGATGTATTCATGTACATGTTAGGGGTGAGCAAAAACAGGACCGGGCCAAAAAAATCAACCGAACTGATTTAGTTTGGTTCGGTTTGATTCTTTCATAAAATTGGTTCGATTTTAATTTTAAAAAAATTTCGGTTTACAGTTTTTGATTCGGTTTTTTAGATAAAAACCGAATGAACTTAAATTATTAATAAATCAAATTAATTTGAATCAAATTAGATTTTCAAATACGTGTAATTTAATCAATCGAACCAAACTAAAATTTATAGGTTTTGTTCAGTTTATAAAGCACATAAATGTTGATTTATTCGGTTCGGTTTATTTAGTTTGTTCAAAATTTCGATTCAGTTCGATTTTAAATATATAAAATTCAGTTTATTTGATTTTGGTAAAAAACCGAACCGATCATTTGCTCACCCTCTCGACGATTAAAGCAACCGATGCGTACTGCTTTCTGAAGTGACCTGGGTTTTTGCATTGTCTCTACTTCTCGTTAACTTGGTCCCATCATAGTTTCATTACATAACAGTGTAACATCAAAGATGCAAAACGTCTCACCATAGAGAGTATAAATATCAAAGGAAAAAAAAAAAAAGGTTCAACACATACTTGAGATCTATTCAATAGTTCATGTATCTTAATAATCATCATCGTGTACTTTTATGCAGCACAAATGATGCTGTCTTGGAAGAGATGAAGAGAGAATACATGCTTCAGCAAAATGTCCAGGGGTCTGTGAGAACATAAGCTTCGCCAATTGGGCATAATATTGTTACCAGGAGAGCATTTGAAGTTAAATTTTTTGGATGATGCATTGGCATTGAAAACTCCCTCCTTTTTTCCTTTTTATTTTACTGTTATAGACAACTGCATCAGGTTAGGGCTTACAGATATTAATCTTAACTGTGGCTCGTAGCAATGGTGTTTAATTTAAAAAAGGGATAAATATGATTTCCCTTTGCTTCTGTGATATTATACTAAATATTTTTTCAATTTTATATTATATATTAAAATATCCCTTAATTATCATTCAAGTGTGATTTTTTTTTTATCCATTTTCTATTAAATTCATGTAAAATGTCAATTTTACTATGAGTTCTATTTGAATTTTTTTTACTCTTGCCAGCAGAAGTGAGCATAGATCCTGAATATATTGAACTAGATCGGTTAATCATACTATCAAAATGAAAAAAATCGAAAATATTTGAAAAATAATCAAATTTATTCAAATTGAAATAATAATTTGAGACAGTATCAATTATTAATTTTAATCTAATTCAAACAATCAAATTGATTTAAACCAATTCGAATCATGTGTGTATATATGTATATGTGCGCGCGTGCGTGTATGTGTGTGGGTGTGCGCACATGTGTGTGTGCAATAGAGTTGTTAACAGTTGATTCTTGTTTTTATAATTAAATAACAAATACTTATAGTTTTTAGTGTAAATATTAATTGCGAGTTAAAATAGTCAAAACCATTAATTTATTAATTTAAAAGCTAAAAGTGTAATAATTATGAATGAGTAAAAATTACAGTAATAATTGAAATATCATATATATATATTGCAAGTTAAAATGGTCAAAACTATTAATTTTTTAATATAAAAGCTAAAAGTGTAATAATTATGAATGAGTAAAAATTACAGTAATAATTGAAATATCATATATATGTGTTATACTATATTTTGTGAATTTAGTTAAACAAAAAAGAGTTGAGATATTGAATATATGAATTAAACTGAATCAAATTCATTTGTCTCAAAAATTTAAATTGGATCAAATCGAAAATTGGCTTAATTCAGGGCAGATATTTTCCCACCGGTCCTTTATTTTTAAATACCCAATATTGAATTCGATCACCCCACTTGCTAGCTTTTGTCATTGCTCAACAAATTTAGAAATTTAACAAATCCATAGACTAAACATGTCCAAAAATTCGAAGTTATCTCTATTACCTGTTCTTCCTCAAAAAACACATCGAATTTTTTTTTTCAAAAAAAAATAATTGCATGAATCGGTGGGCAAGATGCCAATCAAAAAATTGACCTAAGCAGAAGTAACAACAAAGACAATTTTGGATTTTCCTCTACCTACAATTCGCAACAATAAAGAGAATAACATTAAATAAAAAAAATTATCTATTCAAATATCATGATCAGAATCTATCTCTGTATCTTACAATCATAAACACAAACCCTAAAATTTGTCCATGTTGCATCGTATATGCCTAATACGCCAAAGCAGTCGAAGTCAAACTTGTCAAACCTTAATTAGTCGCCTCAGTTGCCATTAACGATAAACGAGTAGATTCAAAGACCTGTTCAATTTCTATCGAGTCCGTTAAAGACGTCGTGCTCTTGCCAAGAGGCTTTTCTTCTTCTTTTGGCTTTGATTGCATTAGGGTTCAAAATCCGATTTCTGGATTTTTTTGCATTTAATTTGTTTCCTTTTGATTTGTGATTGAATGATGAGATGTTGAGTCAGAATATAAAAATTGTTTAGCGGACAAATGCTAGCGATAAAGAAGATTTAACGGAGAAAGGAAAGTGATTTGGTCGTTGCAATGAAAAAAGTGAAAGATAATTTTGAAATTTTAAAATTTTAAGATAAATTTGTTGTTTTTTTTTTTAAAAAATTGACTTACAATACATATGTTAGAAATGGAGAGAAGGATATTGTAGTTTAATGGGATCAAAACTAAAGTTAATACTCCAAAAAAAAAATTGAGTTAGTATAATTTATAAAATTGAAGAACTATTTAGAATAACACTAAAAAAATAAGGAATATTTATTTAATTTTTTTTAAAAAAAAATCAGTTGAATTCTTAATTACATTGTTTGGGAATTAAGTAATAACATTCATTTTTTAAATAAGTTATTTTTATAGAAATAGATATCACCCGAAAAGTGTGTAATTTTATAAGAATTTGTTTTATATTATGAGACTCATTATTAAAAATTTAAAACACCTTGATATGATTTTAGAAGTCATTTATTATTCAAATGAATTTTATCACTTCATATTCATTTCAAACACAAATTTCATTATAAAATCATTTTAATTCAACCGTATGGTCATAAGGCATAGCAAAATTAAACCATGATACTTAATGGTTAGGTCTAAATTTAATTAATAATTTAGAGTTTTTTAGTGGTTATATAAATGAACACCCATGAAAAGGTTAATTTCAACTCCACTTGACTTAAAACTCTCAACGATTCTTTTATTCGAACAGCTTGATTTAAGAGCATATGGAAAGGAATTTAATGAAGTCCAATAGGGTTTATTGCAAGACCAAATTTAACATGTTTAGTGGAAAAAAATTCATTTGAAATTATGTATCATTAATTTTATGTATTTCATTGGCTTTTTTTTTTTTTTTTTGCATGAGAAAATGAATTTATTATCCTTGAATCATATTAAATTAAATTTGGCAAAACTGCGAATAGATTCCAAACCATTATGTCCATAGATTTAACTAAACTATCATTATCTGATTTTTCACTCATTAAGCAACTCAAAAATGGACCTTCATACAAACTTGAACTAAAAAATCATTTCCATAGCCCTCCTTTTTATAATTCTTCCAGCCAAACACGGGGGGAAAAAAAAAGTGGATTACACATCCTTTTTTTTTTGTTGCATTGTTTTTTAATATGTTGGCTATTCAAAAATGGCCCTCAGAACAGAGCGTAACATCAAAAGAATAGTCATCAATAAGGAAAAAGTTAGATGAGTATAATATAATATAGCCAGTGCTCATTCTTAACCAAAATTCCAAAAGATCAAACGAATGGATATTCCCCTAGCCAACTCCTGAAAACCACACCACCCTCCATTACATCAAAGCAATCAGACTACATTACAGACAGGAGAATCTCTGCAATGCAAAAAGTACATGCTCAAGCATACTTACGTTTAATTTGGTTTCCTCATATTTCGCCCAGCCCGAATCACTTCATCCACCAACAACAACTGGGATGTGATAACAGGTCTGCAAATACAGCAGAATGATTGTCACTAATTACATAAAATCAAAGATTCTGCAAATACAGCAGAATGATTGCCACAAATTACATAAAATCAAAGATTTTAAACTGAAATAACATCAGTGACTTGGGTAATTAACGGACCTAGAAATGCCGGTTTATAATTAATTTGTAAGTACATATACAACTATGTCAGAAGGGTAGTCCAGCTAACATTTTGAAGAAAAATGTTGCATAAAACAAAGAGGGTCCAGGCAGCCATAATACAGTAACAAAAGCTTGATCTTTGGGGGGAAAGAAGAGGGGGTTAAGGATGATTCCAAATGCAAGTAACATTAATAAATTTCACATACCCAGAATTTATGATTTGGCATTTAACAGAATAATTGTCAAAGATGCCCTCCATTTGGGGATCAAGGGGACCCCCCATTTGCAGGTTTATTCCCACGATATTATCCCTCTCATGCTCTCCCTGAATAAACATGCAAACAAACTCGAGTTAGTTTTCTTTAGTTTCATGAACTAAAATAAATGTGGATGGTGTATTCCTGGATAACTACCATAAGAGCAACAATATCATCTTGAGTATCAAGCCCAGAGTTTTCAGCCAGTGTTTTGGGCACCACCAGAAGTGCATCAGCAAAAGCTTCAACACCAAGCTGAGCACGCTGCTCCAAATTCACAAACATCATAAATGTTCAAAATTAACCATGTAATAAGAATAGTTATCAAAATAATAAAACTTTGAAGAGATTTTATACCCCTTTAACTGTCTTCTTAACTTCATTGATTAGATATTTCCTCGCTGCAAGTTCAAAAGCTCCTGCTCCCTGAACCACAGACATCAAGCAATAATTTCTCAGCCACATTGTGTAACAAAACAATGAACAGAGAGTTAACATGAATTCCTCACTAACAGTGGACAAATAAAAATTTTAATAACACGTGTAGCCATTAAAAATTTTAGAGTGCATTCAGTAGTTGTAAAATTGAAATCGTGAAATGGTGTAGACTTTCAATTCAGCATTTTATTCAATTTTTAATTGATTACAGTCAATATATTCAACAACATTCTACAAGATGTAGACTACAATCAATATCAGCAACAGTTTGAGGCAAACAACTGCTTTAGTTGCCAACTGAATCTCACAGAAATATGCTCTTGGCATTGTAAATGTAACTCTTCCTCCTGTGTCCCTTAGTAATTCCTAGTTCTAATAATAGGAGGAAATGAAACATCATTACTTGCTCATGTAAGGAAGCAAAACTGGTTAGTCATTCCATTCTATGGCTCTACCTCATCCCATATGAAAATATAACAAACCTCATTCTCCAAATGTTGCTTGCGGATATTTAGTGAAGACGTCAATCTCGAAGTCAAAGAATATGCCAAAATCTAAAGCCCAGTCATCATATGCATAAATTATATATGTTCAATCCTTCCAACATATGTATGTTATGTTCACAATTATGAGATCACAGGAACTAGCAAGGAAAAGTCACTAAGCAATCGGTTGAGCCTGGCTTTTCTCTTTCTGTTCTTCCTTGCCTTTTCTAGCTATTGTTATTAAATTCTGTGGGCTCATTAGAGAGAACCCAATTATCTCTTAAGAAACCAATTTGAAAGAGAATTTTACTATAAATTTAAATGATAATCTCCTCCTCCTACAAATAGTAAGTTCGCCAATAAAAATAATAGCACTTGGTACATCCTGCAACAGAAAGTACCCAATTGCATATAGAAATAAACTGAACTATTTACAATATACATAATTAATGCAATAACTGAAACCAAAGGTAATCAAGGCCTCCTTCCATAATTAATGCAATAACTGGAATCAAAGGTAATTAAGGCCTCCTGCCATTTTAGTCTTACTGTTGGGAGTCAGTGTCCTGTCTTTCAAAAGTGTCCAGTGTCATTTCATTACAACGCCATTGTTAAATTTTTTATGGGATTCCAAAATACTCATTTAATCAATACGTCTGCAGTTGCACAAAAATCACTGCATTCCAGCACGACATTGTAACAAGTCTCAAATATTTCTATGAGTAGAACTTACAAGTACAACAGCTTCATCTTCGATGGTATTTTTGACAGCTCTTAGACCATCACGGACAGCATCCTTTATTTGGGCAATTGTGTGGTCATTAGGTCCTGCAACAACAAATGAGTGACCTCCCTACACGCACACACACACACACATGTTTCCATACCTTTTATTAAGATTGTACACGAATGGGGATTTTTCACATTTTCAACAAATGTATATTTTTCTTCACCAAGGATGTGCTCATAAACCAATCCCGCCCAACCAAGGCAATCAGGGGTTAAATCATCAATAGAATTTACAGCCTCGCCTCCACAAGCCAAAATCAAACGTTCCATATTTCTTCTCTTTGCTCTTCTAAGGGCAATTATCTATAATGTCAAAGATCAAACTGCAATTAGCAACCAATGCCAAAGGCAAGAAAGCAAAAGTAACATAAACTAGCCACAAGACAATGTAGCAACAATGGTTTAACAGCTATTTTGAACACATAAACTAAATTACTGCTAACATTGACAAATTAATTGGCAGTAACTATTAACACTAGATCACTAGGAAATAACACAGATGCTCTATTACTTACCCCTGCGCGAGCTAGAAGGTCCAGAGATGGGGGATCAATACCCTTTTGATTTATGACAACAAAATTGTTGTCATTACCAGAACAAACCTGTAGATGTGCAAAAAGAATGAGAAATGATTCCACAGAACATATATTCACTAATGTTATGCATATCTTGTTACAAATGATTATTGTTATTTAAGTTGCTCAACCTTGTTTTTGAGTTCAATAATTTTTTTGACTCTTTCATCCACCCGGCGCCTTTCAGCCGCAACCATTGCCTCCCTCTGCTCAGCATTTGAGTAGAAAAATCCTGCATTTATCTCACTTTGGGAGGAGCAGGAGGAGAAAGGGGGTATATAAGCATTAGATTCATGATGCCAAGTAACCATTTCCCATTAACTGAACATCAGGCACTACTAAAATATAACTCAATTAGGATAAAATACCTTTTTTCATATTCCAAAGACACATTGCAAGTCAAGATGTAACAGTTCTCTGCTCGTCGCTTCATGTCAGGATGCCTAGAACCATGATCAAGGACAAGGCCTGCAACCTGGAAAGGAACCAAGGAAGCAAAATAATCAGAGGTCACCATAGTATCGATAGTGGGCATGACCGTTTAACAAGTATTGAAGAAAAAAAATTTTCAGGTTCAACTACTAACTGCCAACTGTTTCATTTTAAGGAGCATGATTCTAGTGCACAGTCATTACGGAACGCCTAAAACAGCCCATAATGGTCAAGGTATTTTAAGAGATTTGCAAACCACTTTACCCACAGGAAAACAATATCTGTCAACATTGCTAGTTGCCAAGTAACCAAGAGTAAATGAGACCTAAGAATTCACTTTGCGGTGGAGATGAATTGCACAATGAGGCACAAAATAAGGATCACTTGAAGCATCTCACTTCCCAATATTATGTGACACTAGACATGTTCAAAAGAAGCGTAAGAAATTCCCTCCCACAGTCACTTGAACAGAAAAACAGAAATGGATGGAGTATCCTACAAACCTAATTTGTCAAAGGTGGATTAGATGCAAAGGGGGAGACCTTAAGAGACTTAAAGAATGACTTCGAATATAATGTCTAAGAATTAGGATATAAACAACCACCAAACAATTGAATATCTAAAAAATTCAACTTAAAAGATGGATCCAGATCAATCTTCGCAATGTTCAAACTTACCAGCCTGGTATCAACATCAAATTTATGACGCATATGCATAATCTCCACCATAAATAAATCTATGGCTTCCTCAGGCTTTCTAATACAAAGCACCTGTTATTGGTTCAAAGCAATTATAATTAAATGAAGTTAATCAGAAGAACAAAAGCTTTTAAAACCTGAGTTTTGCATCACTTGCAGCCTTGAAAAGATTAACACTTCTAAGCGCACTCACCGCATTAACAACTATGTCTGTTAATTGATCTGCCAAAGCTTCATACAACTGTGTGAGGAAAAAAAAGTATCAGCTTCAGAATAAAAAACAATAATAAAATAACAAGAGATCAAATATGCAAGATAAGCTATAATCAAATAATTAGCTTACCTTTGTTCTTAGTGTTGTTCTTGCTACCATTTTTAGAATCTCTTTGTCAGGTTCATCACCCATAACCACAGGAGTTTTAAACTTTTCAAGAAATTGGAGGGTAGCTCTTTTGGCAATCTCAAAACCATCAACCAGAACACGAGGATGCATACCTGAATCAAAACAAAATCAAAAGGATGAAGGGAACCACTGACATGACTAAAACCATTGATATCAACACTTTCTACAGTTTTCTTTCACATGGAATCTCTACAAATTATGATTCATAACATTTGCAAGAATAAAGCAAATAAGAGGAAGATAGACAAATAATTGCAAAAACAAATGAAACAATGATACAACGAGTGTGAAGGAAAGAAAGAAAGAAGACACGATAGAGCAAAAGCAATGACAATCTAACCTTCATCAATGTATCGTTCAGACTGTTTCATAAGCTCCCCAATAAAGATGACAGTAGAGGTGGTACCATCTCCACTTATGTCATCCTGGGCAACAGCAGTCCTTGCAATCATAATCGCTGTTGGGTTTTGAATTTGCTGCGGCCATTATTAAGGAAACATGAACAAAGCTTTTCCAACCGAAAAAAAAAAAACCATTTTTCCCTTTACACATAGCGATTAAAAACTCATCCAGCATATAACATTCACTATCAAACATCAGCAACAACACATCCCTAACTTCAATAAATTTCACTAAAATTGAGATTGCATGGGTAATACTAAAACAAGTAAATCTAAGAAATGCAGATCGAAAACCAACCATTTCTTTCAAGAGAGTGTTGCCGTCCTTAGTTAGCTTGATATCTCCCGCTCCGCCAACAAGCCTTAAAAAGAAGCAAAGAAATTTAGTTAAGTATATTAAAAAACAAACAGAAGATAAAAGAGAGAGAGAATTACATCTTGATGGTGCCTTTGGGGCCGAGGTTGGACTTAAGGACGTCCATTAAGCCCTTTGCGGCATTGATGTTCATATGAAGCGCCGCCGATTTGTTAAGAACCTCCGCATTAGGGTTTAACACGCGAAGAGACATCTTCTTCTTCTTCTTCGATGATTTAGACAGAGGCAGAGGGTTTTGTAGTTGCTCTCTAGAATTTGAACAAAATTCCTTGCATTCTTATTAAACGCACCGTTTACATATATCAGTTATTTTTATCATTTACTTCCGCGTGAAATCAATTGATTAATATATAGAATAATTATGATCTTAAACGCAATTTAAAATGATTATTATCAAATAATTAATTGATAATATAATATTTTTATATTTTTAATAAATGATAATATAATATATTTTTATTTTATTATATATAAAAAATATTTAATTTATAAAAAATTCTTATACTCTCCATCAATATTATGTTATAATTGTTGTTATAAAATATAAGATGATAAAAATGATAATTTTTCCAACTCATCTTGGATTCAATCTAAATGAAGCTAGTATTATTCAAATTGTTCTTTAAATCATATTGGATGATTTTTTTTTTTTTTTTACTTTATTCAAATTAGATTCATGTCATTGCAATTAATGAAAATTTTTATCTCAAACTTGATATGATATATATATATATATATATATATATTACGAATATTTTAATTTAAAATTGTTTACATAAAAAATAGAATGAATGTGTTTAAAATAGCACAATAAAAATAATGATCAAATATAAATCAGAAAATAAAGATAAAACTACCAAATTCCTTATATATATCAACCAAAAGTATATAAATGAAAGAATAGTGAAACAAATATTCAGTAAACTGCTCAAAAAAAATTTAAAAAAAAAAATCTGAACAACTAAATCTACCTAGTTGAAGGTACTGATTTTAAACACATCGTCATCTTAACATTCAAAACTACATTAGTAGTAGACATGGTATGATTTTGAAAACAAATTAAATTCTTAGCCTTCCAAATATAATATATCACAGCAGTAAAGATTAATCTTCTAGTTTGGCACAGAAAGTGTTTTTTTGCAGTTTTTCAACTGAACCAATTAATACAAATCTTGAAATTATTTCTGTACAGTTTTTCAATGAACCAATCTTTTTTTTTTACTGTACAATAATAACAAACTATTTATTTATTTATTTTTGTTTTTGATTAATAACATTTCATATTTTTTACAAATTTATACCTAAAATATATTGTGTAAATCTTTTTTATTAGATATATGACTTTCACTGAAAATCTTTTTGATTAAATACGGGCGACCTCTTGATTTTTGTTCTAATTGACTATTTAGCCATCATTTTCAAAAATTATGCTAAAACATTTTTATACTTTAATTTTATCAGAAAAATACATCTTTCTATTAAAAATTTCACTAAAATCATATGAAAATATCCATTATACTTTTAGTTTTATATTAAATTTTTTATTTTTATCAAAGCCTTTTTTTTTAAAAAAAAATCCACTAGACTAATTCAACAAACTTAATAAATAAATTTCATCATGCAACAATTCACCTTATGAAAATCTATTGAAGAATAAAAACTCAGGAGAAAAGCCATTCTCATTTCATCTTCCCCTTGTCTCTTCGCTCTCAATACTTTGTAACAAAAGCAAATAAACGCCAAAAAGTTTAAAACTTTCTAACCCCAACAATAAAAAAAATTGAATTCTCACTTCTCTTTTTCTTTCATTTTTTGGAGCCTTAACTCGCCATCTTGACTCAATTTGACTTGCTCGAGTCACCCTTGCAATGGCCAATAACTCAACGGAGACTCCAGCGGACGCCTTTGTCCATAAATTCCTCAATCTTCCCAACTTCGTTTCAGTCAAGGCCAGTTTGGTGGGGCACAACGGAGGCTTAGCTAGCTCAAGCCCTGATGATGTTGCAGCTCAGCCCAGGCAACGACTCAGGCCATATTATTGCCCTCGGTGGGGCCAACAACGGAGGGTAGACAAGAAATGCGATTACTTGATCAAATTAGTACTAATCGACAATTCAGACATAGAAAAATCTAATCTTCTCTCCCGATTTGCGATGAACAAGTTTTATTTAGAGTTCAAGTCCATTATTGGCCTCGAATTCAGGTTGAATTCGTTGGTTGATAATTTGGGCACTGTTTAATTTAAATCCATTACAAATTGAATTCGGGTTGAATTGATTGTTGATAATTTGCTGATTGAATTCGTATTGAATTTATTGTTTAGGTTGAATTCATTAGTTAATGATTAGGGAATTATTTTCTTGTTTTTGTCTCTGATATTGTGCATTTTGAATTCGATGTAGATTCGTTGATAAGAAATTGAATAAATTATTGGATTACTATTTTGTCATTATTGGAATTGTTCTTTTTTGTTTGTATCTTTTGATGGGGGAAGTATTGTTGGGTTTGATAATTTTTAAATTTGATAATTGCTTGACAAGGATATTTTTAATTTTTAGATAAAATATTTAGTTAATTTTTGACTAATGTAAAAACCTACTAAAATAAATAAATATTTATTTTTATATAACAGAGTCGAAACATAAAGTATTTTAGTGTAATTTTTAAAAAATTGAGGACTAAATAGTACATTAAGACAACATATTTAAGCTAAAATTTTCAAGCAAATGATATTAACCCAATTCAGAGTCGATGTTATACAATTAAGCAAATCGAACTATGGATCCCTAACCCCTGGTTCATATTCCTGACCATATAGCAATATGAACTAAGGGTTCATAACACATATTAGAGTAAAAAAAAAAAACTCACTTTTTCTTTCATGTGTTTATACTTCTTAACAAAACGGTATTATTTACACAACTTTCTTCCATACATAATTTTTTTTGTTTCATTTTTCCTTATAAATGAGATTTTTGCTTATTGTTATATATTATATATAAATATATTAATATAATATATAATCATATTATATTATTTAATTATATTATATTATTATAATTATATAATTTATATAATTATATATAAATATGATATAAATATTTAATATAATTTTATATTATTATATTAATTAATTAGATTACAAAATTTATAAATTAAGTATATTATATTAATATTTTATTATATTAAATATTATATTATATTAGTTTGTATTATATATTAATTCCTATTAATAAATTGTAAAAGATGAGTTAATTTGTAATGAATCTATAAACAAATACTAATGAACATATGGACAAATGTCAATAAACCTGTAAGTAAATTTTAATGAACATGTAGGTAAATTTTAATGAATTTGTAGGGAAATTTTAATGAACTTGTAGATAAATTTTAATGAACTTGTTAGTAAATACTAATGAATTTATAAGTAATTACTAATGAACCTAAAGTCTATTCGTAATGAACCTGTAGGTAAGTTGTAATAAATCTATAAATAAATAATAATGAATCATAATTCATTTGTAATTAACTTGTAGGTAAATGTTAATGAACTACAATTCATTTATAATGAATCGGTAAGTAAATTATAATGAATTTGTAGGTAAATACTGATGAACTTAAAATTTCTTTGTAATGAATTTATAGACAAATACTATGAACTTGTAGTCAAATACTAATGAATTTAAAATTTATTTGTAATAAAACCGTAGGTAAATTATAAAATTAAAATTGATAACTATTATAGAATTTTTTGTAATGTTAAAATTGATAAACACTGTAGAATTTATATATTAAATATAAAATATATTATAATTAATCATAAATTTTTGCATTATTTTATTTTTAATGGAAGATTTTAATACAATTATATTTTTTATTATTATATTATTTTTTATAAATTTTATTTTATATTATATAACATAAAATATATATTCATTAGATTAAACAGATTATATGTATCCAAATTGATTTTTGTTAAATAAAAATATCATTTATAATATAATAATATTAATTATATAATTATAAATTAATATAATTATATATTTTATATAATTATATATTATAAGAAAAGAAAAATATATAAACAAACTACATATGGGATGAAGAAAGCTGTGCGTGGCAAAAAAAAAAAAAAAAGAAAACTGCCCCATTTTTTCTTTATCCGTCACACATGTCGTTGACCCCTTCTCTAATTTGCTGAGTGGACAGCGGTCATGAAATAAGAATCCAAACAACTAGTATATTTTTACATGAGTAGGAGAACATTAGGAACAAGAATGCATTATTATCCGCTATCCGATCCGATCCGATCCAGGATTTGCAAATGTGGCGATGCCTAGTGCTGGTAGGACCCCATAAGATGTACATAATTTAACTTGACAAATGTTGTCAGCTGTAGTGTAGGTCTAATTTCTTGCAACTGTACAGATGGTTTCTACATACTTCCACTTCCTGTAGCCATAGGATCCTGCTGACTTTGGCATTCAGGTATCTGCTGACACAGGAAGCAATGAATGGTTACGGATTAATGGGAAAAGTACAATTTGTTAACCATTTGATCCTATGAGAAGAGAGAGCTTATATGATAGAGACAGTCATTAGCATCCACTCTCTTTCTTGAATATAGACGCGTGTGGACGAAAATGGTCAAAAAGAAGGTGAAGAAAAGATAGGAATATTTTAGAGAATAAAGATAAGGGTGGCAACCCATTTGCCCATCCATGGGGCTGCAAAGACCTGTTTCTGATGCATGGAAAGAATCTAAGCTTTTATTGTCTTAAGGGTTATGTGATTGTGAGGTGAATATGGAAAGATCTTAACCTTTGAATTGTAGAAAGCATTTTGACGACTTGAAAAAGATAAAGACTTTTAGAGGTGAGTAATTTCACCACAGTTAGATTTTGGCATAAGAATCTAAGCTTTTATTGTCTTAAGGGTTATGTGATTGTGAGGTGAATATAGAAAGATCTTAACCTTTGAATAGTAGAAAGCATTTTGACGAGTTGAAAAAGATAAAGACTTTTAGAGGTGAGCAATTTTACCACAGTTAGATTTTGGCATAAAATCTTTTAATGGGACCTATTGAATATTGCATTCTAAAAGTTTGATCTATGGCCCAAAAAAGAAGAAATGATCAAAAAAGAACTTTACCCTTTTTTGCAAGTTCTATCTATGGCCCAAAAGATGTAATTAATGTGATTTTATGCAATTTTCATTTGGAGTGAGCAGATGTAACATTGGTTTTTTATCCTTTTCTGAGCCACTGTATTCCCTATCCTGTCAAGCATATTTCTGGCTGTGATAAAACTGATCCATTTTATGAATGGGAAATCTGTATCTTCACACACATCTGCCAAGATTAAGAACACTACATCGAGCAATTATGCAAGAAGACATGCTTTTTTTTTTTTTTGGAAATGATTCTTATAAAAATTGAATATTTTCCAATTCCTAGTTATTCTGTAAACGAATCTGCTTTCAGAAAACATGCCTGAAAGAATTCTGATTTTGTAATGAATCTAGAGAATTAATACTACCATTTTTTGGCATGCATTATTGGAAGTTAGTTTTGATCAACCCAAGTTTCATAAACAAAGGTATCAATGTTTGATATGAATGATTTTCCATATTTAAGGAAATCTTATCTTCCAGGGGTAGCAAAAATTTTTCTTTCATTTCCATTCATGCGCATATATTCTCCGCTTTCAACTTCAAACCTGAATTTTCTCTCTTGAAGTGTATGTCAACTGAGTTCTGAATTATTCATGAATCTATTATAAAAATTTTCAGGAATCATGTAAAGATTTCATATTGTAATTAGAAAAATGTTTATCTTCGAGAAATGCCAAACCATTCAGAAACTTCCCTTCATTTTCATATAGCCAAAAACATTCTTCTGCCATATATAAACATTATATATGCAACCGAACAAATGCTAAGGCATATGTGCTTACTTCTGACTATCATGTGCATGAACTTAACTCTCTTAGCCATCAGTCGAAAACTCATTTTTCACAACCGAAGGAGAATAAGCTGTTTGAGGGTAAACAACTTTATTTCATTAAATATCAAAGCAGCTCAGAAAAGAGGGCGGAAGGGGAAAGATTCGTAGGCAAGTACAAAGAATAAAATCTTTTGAATTTGCTTCTTTGGCATATGCTAAACATATCTTCCTGCATTTTTTTTGGTTCAGTTTTTCCTCCAATGGAATATGTAGTGCAGGTGAATGGTACATGCCTAAAGGTCTCCTAATTTCATCAATTCAACAAAGGAAAATGGTATCCTTACCACCATGAGGAGATCAAGATTATGTCAAAAATCTTTGTATTGTTAAAATAAGTGGAGAGCAAAATTAACCAAATATCATAGTGCTGCTGTTTTATCTGGTAAGTGGAGCCAAGTGTTATGTCATAATCTTGTATGTGAAAGATGGCTATGCATGAGATCTAAATTCCATCAGAATATCACAGCAGAAAAATTGTTCCCAAGAGGAAGAAAAGGAATTAATGACTATGACAGAGAGAGAGTCGAAAGGCAATAAGGAAATATTTGGTTCATAAATTTGTTGTCAATTTTTCATAGGCTAGGAAAATTCAAAAAAAAAAAATCCAAATCAAAATCCACTTGTGCCAGCAGAAAAAAAGGGATAAAATGAAGACAGGCAACTTCTAGACATCTGCAAGCGAATAAATTGGAGTCTGATTAAAACTAGTTGTCGCAGTAGATGTGTATATGTACAGATCACTCATTTGGTTGTGTGCCTTTTTGCTCAAGTGTGTGATTGAGTCATTCTGATGAGAAGGGTGAATATCAATATCGTAAAGATTATCTTTCAAGAATCATAGTTGCAAGAAAAAATGTCAACAAAATAATTGAAAGAATAATCTAGGAAGCACATCATTATTAAGTTTCATGCGTTGACTCTTATCAATTGAGTTACAGATTGCTCAACATCTTTTCAGAGGGATTCCTTTTTTCATGAAAACCAATTTAGAGCAAGTTGTTATTTCCAATATCAACTGTGCACAAAATGAGGAATTCAAACAATAGTCACTCATGACCATCTAATCATAAAGAGCAAATATTCATGCAAGTTGTGTTTCTATCTTCCAATTGCATATTAAGTGGCTTCCAAATGCTAAAAATAAGGATATAAGATTTCCTTGAAATGTAAATCTATATGTAGAGCCTCTATGGATAGCATCAATTTTTGGATTCTTGAAAACTATCTGGATAAGTATAAGTTGAAAGAGGTCAATAGACATATTAATCTCTTAACCATGAGTTTATAAGTAATGTGTGTAGATACATTAAATCAATGAAGATTAATTATAAATTAGTGATATAATTTGTAACGAATCCTTGATTTTAAGATGATTAGGGAGATGGATAGGATTCGTCAATAATAATTCCTTTTTTATTAACCTGTTTATTGGGCTTGAATGTGACTCACGTATTTTTCATTAAGTTTTTACATCACTTCATACTTATAAAAAATTTTGCCGCATGTCATGTGATCGACGGCTCATATTGTACCACTATCAACTGTAAATACCCACTCTTTTCCATACAAGATTTCCTTTCTCTAAACCCTATGGGACCTTATTTACACACTTTAATCCTCAATAAGACTTTTACCCTCATATTACACTTATATCTTCACCTGCTCAGGCTCCTGGCCCGTCTACCACTTGGTATAGGAGTCTCAACCCTTTAAAGACATTTCTCATATCCTCACCTCCTACACGCGTGAGAGCCTAGTAGCATTGACCAGTGTTTTTCTCATGCTCTCTCTAACTTACCCTTTTATAGCATTATTCACACACAACACCAACTCATCTCTGTTCCCTTATTAGTAATACTAAATATGAACCTCACTTACATGTGTAACAATGAAGAAGTTAAAAAGTGAGAGTTCCCACCTCAAATGAGAATCTATATGTGATGGAGAGAATTCATGTGCCAACTTGTCACATAAAGGAAACGGATGCTTCCTTCCCCATTGAAGCTTTCTCTTTGGCCTAATCTTCTCATCCTGTATATAAGAGACCTCGAAGCCGTAACAAACATACCAAAATAATCTTCCAATATTCCATCTGTTATAGAGACGAAAAATGGCTGCCATCTCCTATGATCCAAGGCATCAACTTCAAGTAGGCAATGCCAAACATGGAGTCATAGTTGAAGAAATTGAAGGGCTTATTAAAGTTTACAGAGACGGACGTGTTGAAAGACCTCCTATAATTCCTAATATCCCTTGCACTGGAGTCCCAGCAAATGGTCTGGCAGCAAAAGATGTTGTTATTGATAAGTTCACTAACTTATGGGCACGTATTTACGTCCCAAGCTGCCCTGCAGGCAGGCTGCCTTTGCTTGTTTACTTCCATGGCGGTGGATTTTGTGTTGGCTCAGCTGCTTGGAGCTGTTATCATGAGTTCTTGGTCAATCTTACTTCTAAAGCAGGCTGTATGATCATTTCTGTAAACTACAGTCTAGCCCCTGAAAATCGCCTCCCTTCTGCTTATGAAGATGGTATCAACACGGTTATGTGGCTGAAGCAAAAGGCTTTGAATGGTTCTCCTGAGCATAAATGGTGGTTAAGTTATTGCAATTTCTGTAGTTTGTTTTTGGCTGGGGACAGTGCTGGTGCTAACATAGCTTATAATGTAGCCACAAGGCTAGGATCCAATTATGTCACGTCTGAATCCCTCATAAAGCCATTGTGCCTCAGGGGTATCATCCTGATACAACCTTTCTTCGGAGGCGAGGCACGAACTTCATCCGAGAAAAATATGACTCAACCATTGAATTCAGCTCTCACTGTGCCAGCATCTGATACGTACTGGCGGTTATCACTACCTTCAGGTGCTAACCGCGATCATCCATTCTGCAACCCTCTGGCAAATGGCGCAAACAAATTGTGTAAATTGCAGCTTCCATCCGTAATGGTTTGCATATCAGAGATGGATATACTCAAGGACAGGAACTTGGAATTTTGCACAGCATTGACTAGTGCAGGTAAGAAGGTGGAAAAGGTAATTTGCAAAGGAGTTGGACATGCATTTCAAATTCTGCATAACTCTCATTTCTCTCAAATTCGGGTTCAGGAAATGGTATCTCACCTCAGGTCTTTCATCAATCAATAACAAATGGACCTGTTGAGAAGTTTTCTTTGCCTCCCCTTTCCTTTTTCTGTATCCTGCCATATACTTCTGTCCAAAGTTTAGACTTTATTAATTATTATGTTAATGTTATTCAAAAGTTAGTTATTTAATATATGTATCTTTGTGACTACCTTGCATGTAACTTGTCCTGTTTAAGTCAGATTATTCTTCAACTTTGTCTTGATTACCTCATTTTTTGCTTTTTCTTTTGCTTTTGACTAAAGCATTTTAAATAGCCATGGTCCATATTCATTAGTTGATTGAAGGATTCAAAGATTAGTCAATGACCTCTATTGGTGCCTCTCTACACAGGAAATGTACTCTTGATGCAGCAAAAAAGTGGTGATGCCTTATAGGACCACCAATGTTGGAATATTATTGACATATATGGCTTGGCAGAATTGTTGGGGAAGTAAAGGATAATTTCTCTTTAACCTCAAACACAAACATAAGCATAGCAACCTTTAGTACATTAGAAAATAAAGTGCGTTATTCATGATTATAGTACAGGGTACAAGAATGTTAGTCCAATAAAATTTTACTTCTTCAGCATTTGATACTTCAAGAATATTTTCAGCAAATTTGTAGTAGTGGTATCACTTCTAGCATCAGACAACCTTTTTTCTGTTGGGAAAGCTGATATAGTGTAAAAATTGTCTGTTAGCCCTCCTAAAAGAAGTTAACAGTAACCATCAAGCCAAGGAATGAATTCTAAATTTTCTTAAAAAGAAGAAAATACATTCACAAGTAAAAATTCTTTTCACAAATTATGAAACGAAACTCCTACCCTCCCAAATTCCCTATTAATATCTTCTCTCCCTTTTCTAATAGAGCATCACCATAGAAATATCATGCCATTAGCAAAACTTACAAGGGTTTGTGTCCTAAAAATAAGAGATGTAACTTACATTTTTCTATTCCTTCTGAGAGTATTTTTCTTTTCAATTTTTGAGATGGAGCTTTTTTTTCAGTTCAGTGTTGTTATTTGTTCTCATACTAAAGTTAGATGTACAAAGCATGCTGCAAAAACCACTATATGCGCAGCCTTTAGGCCTTGTTTGGAATAAATCTTGCAAGAAAAAATTGAGAGAATTATATTTAGTGATAGAATTGTATTGTTTGAAATAAATTTTGAATTGATAGAATTAAATTGAATTATATTATTTAGAATAAATCAGAAATAAATTGAAATCATTTTATTTCCTTAAATATTTAAGTTATAAGGTTAAAAGAGTAATTTATTTAAATTTTTTAATTGAAATGAATTCTCTCAAAATTTTGTTGGCTTTGATTTAATTTGACTTTCTCCTCAAATTTTTTCTTTTTTGAAAATAATAGAATTGAATTCTTTTAAAATATAGATTTTCTAAAGAAGAGAATCATTAAAATAGAATTCTTTCAAAATCCAAGTTTCCAAACAAGGCGTTATAGCATAGGAGGTTTAAGATTCAAGCTGACTTCCCTTTCCCTCTTTCCTAAATCAATATATATTTCTTTCCTTTACTGTTTATTCCTTTGATGCCAAAGTTAGGACACATCTACGATGCATCAAAATTATTGGTTGAAAGTTGAAGCATATAGAGTGGGATTTGAACACCAAGTATTAACGTTTTCTTCACTCTGAAATGAGGTTTCAGAAAAAGAAAACCTTTGGAGTGAGCTTCCGTAGATTAATGGAATTCTACCTATAACCTATTAACAGGAGAACTATCATAACACCATTAATATTATTCTGAAAGAGATATGAGCAGTTGCGTCATTATCTTCAACATCTAAGGTGGTTACTATAACTTGCCATAACTAAAAGAGATCTACTATCTTCTACCTGAAGTTTACAGCTAAGAGATTTGAAGAATATCTGAAGATTACAGTTGAGAGATTTGAAGAATAACGCGGGAGAATAAAAAAAAAAAAAAACAGATAAAGAGATAGGAAGATATTTGATGAATAAAGTTCGTAACTTTATAGTGGATACTTGATGAATAAAGTTTACTGGCAATTTGCATGTAACATCAAATTTCTTGTACTTGGAAGGTAACATAAGAACTCTTCGGCAATCAATGACCATTGAATTAGTTTATAGATACAGTTTTCCCATAAAAAGATAAGAATCTGCCATTGAGCTACTAGTACAAATGGTAAGGTTCTGTCTCATAGTGAAGGAAATTCATTTCCCAATACCACAGCTTCCGCTGTTTTGACAGTCCAACGATTGCCTGTGGTACTTATTTTCTTAGATTCTGCCTTTGGAATTCTTCACGACAAAAACATTAGCTGAATTATCAGAAAGAATGAAAACATATATGAGATATTGTTTTCCTGGCGTGGACTCTATCGTGTAGAGTCCTAAACTACAATTGAAGTTCAAGAAAATAGTTTCTGATATAATGCATCTTCATAGAATTTTATATGCGTACGTATATATTATTATCCAATAGCGGATAATCACTCAGAAATAGCACTTGTAAGTGCTGCAGTGATGCGACTGGATAAGAATCGTCGCTCAAATTACAGCAGATTTCATGTAGAAATCTTTCTTGTACAGTACTGAAATGTCACTTCAATATCAATGTCAATTATCAATTAATTCAGAGTCATAATATATGCACACACACTTGTCTTGTAGAGATCAAAGAAAGCTTTCACATTTCCTATATAAGTAGCCTTGAAAGAACATATTCATAACATAAAAGTCCACTATTTCAATGGCAGCTTTCTCCTTCCATCCAAGAACTCATACAGATGTCAGCAACAACCATGAAGTAATCATTGAAGAAATTAAAGGACTAATCAGAGTTTACAAAGATGGACGCATCGAAAGGCCTTTGACCATTACCAATGTTCCCTGCACTGCACCACCAGTTCAAGAAGTTGGTGTGACCTCAAAAGATATGATTATTGATCCAGTAATCAACTTATGGGCACGTCTTTATGTTCCAAACTTCTCTACTAGCAATCTTCCATTACTTGTTTATTTCCACGGTGGTGGTTTCTGCATCGGCTCAGCTTCTTGGAGCTGCTACCATGAGTTCTTAGCCAATCTCGCTTCTAGAGCAGGCTGCATAATACTGTCCTTAAACTATCGTCTTGCGCCTGAAACTCGTCTCCCTGCTGCTTATGAAGATGGTTTCAATACCCTTATGTGGGTAAAACAACAAGCTTTGAATGGTTCTCCTGAGCACAAACGGTGGTTAAATCGTTGTAATTTCTGTAGCTTGTTTCTAGCTGGAGATAGTGCTGGTGCTCACATAGCTTATAATGTAGCCACAAGGATAGGACTCTTCTCTGAAAACATTACAGAGCCATTGTGCCTTAAGGGAGTCATCTTGATCCAACCTTTTTTTGGAAGAGAAGCACAACTTTCATCCCAAGAAAATATTTCTCAACCTGCCAATTCTGCACTGACTGTGTTAGCCTCTGATACATATTGGCGATTGTCACTCCCATTAGGGGCTAACCGTGATCATCCATACTGCAATCCAATGGCAATGGGCGTGAATAAATTGCAGGCATTGAAATTTCCATCTGTATTAGTTTGCATATCGGAAATGGATATTCTTAAGGAGATAAACTTGGAATTCTGCACTGCTTTGGTTAGTGCTGGTAAGAGGGTGGAAAAGGTAGTGTACAGAGGAGTAGGACATGCATTTCAAATCCTGCATAATTCTCAGTTTTCTAAAGTCAGGACTCAGGAAATGATGGCTCATCTCAAGTCTTTTATCAGCAAACATCAAGACTAAGTAGTAATCAATCAATATATATCATTGATTTCTGTTTTAAAATTTATTTGAGACCACAGCTTGTCATTTCTCATTTGTAAGTTAATTGCTTGACCAACAAAATTAAGAGTTCTATTACTTTAATATATAAACTTATCTAATTAAAAAATGTAAGTAAATATTAAAATATATTAATAGAAATTGTAACAAGGTAATTAAAAATAAAACATATGTGTGTGTCTATATATATATATATTATCTATTTACATATATTGTTTATTGAATTATATATATATTGTTGTAATTAATCCCAGTATGGAGTTTAGTCTCTTATCCATCATTGTGGGCGTTCCCTATTACAGTTAATGGTTGCTAGCCATGAATGCCAATACACCATGAATTTTTTATGGTGCTGGGTCGATGGGTTATAGTAGCAGGACATATTGGTTATACCAATATTGTTATGGACTTAAGTTCGGAAGTGGTGGGGACTGTGATATTAAAACTTGAAATGCAGCTTTTATCCTATGCGCTTATTAAGTAATAGGATCACATTTTTCGATTAAATCAATAAAATTAAAAATTAATTGGTATTTTAACTTGATTTAATATTAAAAGTTAAACATTTAAAAAATCAATTAAAATAAAAAAATTGATCAAAATCAGAAATAGAATCAAATCGGTGCAACATAATATTATGTTGTTTTGTAAAAAAAAAAAATTAAAAATGATACTATTTAGCTCCAATTTTAAATTTTAAAAAATAGATTTCATTACTTTATCATATTATATTTTTAAAATTTTTAAATATCATATATATTTTTTAAAAAATTATTGTATGAATTGGATAAATCAAATTGATTAAACCAATCGGATAAATCAGTCAGCTAATTAATTTGATCTTTGATCCAATTTTAAAAATATTAATTAGAACTCGTCATAATCTATATTATATATAAAGTGACTAATTAGAGAAAACTTTTTTAAACATAAAAGTATATAAAACTTTTTAAATTGACAATAATAACATTAAATTATAAATTTTAATTATATGAATAAAATTTATTTACACACTAATTATTAGTTCAAAATTTAAAATTTGTGACTATTTAAAATAACTGAAATAATAGATAGAATATTTATATCTTTAAGTTAGTGTTGTTTTATTTTTCAAATATTTAAAAAATTAAGATAAATATTATCTATCTATACTAAATTTAAAAGTGATTAATTAAGAAAAACCTTTTTTTTTACATTATTATTATTATATATAATAGTAGTTAACCAGGGAAAACTTTTTTAGACATTAAATGATATAGAATTTTTTTAATTGATATTAATAACTTTAAATCATAAATTTTAATTAGTTAGATAATATTTTTTTATAAAACTAATTATTAGTTCAATTTTAAAATTTATGATTATTTAAAATCCCTACTATATAAAAGTGGTTAACTATGGAAAACTTGTTTAGACATAAAAAGATATAGATTTTTTTTAAAATGAACAGTAATAACTTTAAATTATAAATTTTAATTGAATAAATCATATTTCTTTAAAACTAATTATTAGTTCAATTTTAAAATTTGTGATTATTTAAAATAACTAAAATAATAGATAAAGATGTTTGTATCTTTAAGTTGGTGTTATTTTGTTTTTCAATTATTTAGGAAATTAATATAAATATTTATCTATTTATACTGCATATAAAAGTAATTGAGTTGGAAAAATTTTTTTGGACATAAAAAGATATAAAACCTTTTTAAATTGACAGTAATAATCTTAAATTATAAATTTCAATTAGATGGATAATATTTTTTTTATAGAACTAATTATTATTTAATTTTTAAAATTTATAATATTTGAAATATATACTATACTTTTTTTTATAAAAATGGTTAATTAGAAACAAAAATCTATTTCTATATTATATGTAAAAGTGGCTAAGTTGAAAAAATATTTTTGATATAAAAGAATATATAATTTTTTTAAATTGATAATAATAATCTTAAATTATAAATTTTAATTGGATGAATAATATTTCGTATAAAACTAATTATTAGTTCAATTTTGATATTTGTGATTATTTAAAATAACTGAAAATCATGGATAAAAATATTTAAAGTTAACATTATTTTTTAAATATTTTTAAAAAATTATATCTATATTATATGTAAAAGTGGCTAAGTTGGAAAAATATTTTTAACATAAAAGAATATATAATTTTTTTAAATTGATAATAATAATCTTAAATTATGAATTTTAATTGGATGGATAATATTTCTTAGAAAACTAATTATTAGTTCAATTTTGGTATTTGTGATTATTTAAAATAACTGAAATAATATATAAAAATATTTAAAATTAGCATTATTTTTTAAATATTTTAAAAATTAAGATAAAAATAATTTATTTATTTATACCATATATAAAAATGGTTAACTAAAAAAAGCTTTTTTCTATATAAAAGGGTATAAAACTTTTTTAAATTGATAATAATAACTTTAAATTATAAATTTTAATTGATAAATAATATTTTTTTATAAAATTAATTATTGTTCTAATTTTGAAATTTATGATATTTGAAATCTATGCTTTATAATTTATTAATTAGGAAAAATTTTCTAGATATAAAAAAATATAAAACTTTTTAAATTGATAATAATAATTTTAAGTTATAAATTTTAATTGGATGAATAATTTTTTTATATAATTAATTGTTATTTTAATATTTAAAATTCATGGTTATTTGATAATAGGTGATGAAAACATCTTAAACATTTTCTTTATTTCTTAATGTTATTTTATTTAGTTTCAATGTTAATTATATATAACTCTTATTTAGTTTTTAAATTTAATTTTTTATTATTTTATCTTAAATTTATTTTTCATTCACTTATTAATAAAATATTATATTTATTTAAAAGTTTATTTTTATATGTATTTTAAAAAAATTTAATTATTTATAACTTTACATAATTTATCCAATTTATATGAATATAAAATTAAAAATTTAACTAATTTATATGTCATGTGCACTAAAAACTAGTGCTTGAAAAAGGATGAGTTGTCAATTGCAAGGAAAGGAGGTCAATTGGATATTGTTTAATATAAAATGAGATATATATCCAATTTGAGTTTCTTGATAACATTTCCTTTAGATTTTGTTTGAAATTTTGGATTTTGAAAGAATTCAATAGAAATTAAAATTTATTTTATGATTTTTTTATTAAGAATATTTATATGGAAAATTTTTAATTTTATCATTTTAAAATAAAATAATTTGATGAAAAAATGAAATTAAATAAAAAATATAAAATTTGAGAGAATTCATTTCAATTAAAACATTTAATTAGAATTACTCTACTAAACTTATAACTTAAATTAATAATATATTTTATTTTAAATAAATAAAGGTATTTAAAAAATAAAATAGTTTCAGTTCATTGTAAATTTATTCTAAATAATATAATTCAATTCAATTTTATTATTTATAATTTATTTCAAGTAATAAAATTCTATCGCTAAATAGAATTCTCTCACAATATAATATTTTTTTTTCTTTTGTTGCATGATTTTATTTCAAACAAAGCCTTAATTTTTATTGTTATAATAAATTAGGAATCAAATATATGTTCATATGTGATAACACCGTGATTTAGACTTATGAGATAAATATATGAGAAATTCTTTAATCGACTGGTTTAATTATGTATAATGATGAATCACCTAGCATGAGATTTACTTTTTTTTTTTTTTTTCAGTTGGAAGAAAATATTTTCATTCATGAAATATCAAATATAAGATTATCAATATATATAAAAATTAAAACTTACAATTTATAACAAATTATATTGACACCAAGTATATTTAATCTGATTTGAGAAGCAATAATCTTTTTTTGTAGAAATGCAACCATGTTGATAGAATAATAAATTTGCATAACAACAGAAGTACACTCTACTCGGTGGCTATATTATGTCATAACTCGACATTTTTATTTTTAAACGAGTCCATTTGAATTATTATAAAAAATAGATGGGTCACTTCAATAAAATTATAAATCAATCATATAAATGTGTAATAATAATTTTATATAAGGGAAATCACACTTTCATGAAAAAATAGCTAAAAACTTCCATTAGAGTTAAAAAATAAGTAAAATTAATAAATGTGTAAAAATAAATGCAGATTTGTATTTATTGAAATGTGAAATGGAGAAAAAAGTAAGAAAAATAAAATTGAAATGAAAGTAAATAAAAGAGTAAGGAAAATAAATGAATCAAGTACTATCATCGATAATTTAGCTGCTAGTAGCTCTTAAGGCTAAGTAAAAAAAAAAAAAAAAAGTTTTACTTGTTTAGATATAAATTTAGAAAACATTACAAAATGTCACCAATAAAATAAAAAAATAAGAAAAACCTTTTATGATTTGACAATTTATCATTATACATAGTAAATTCAGTGTATATTATAATTTTTTAAATATATATATATATATATATTTAAAAAAATTGGATATCTACTTATTTTTAAAAACTTTTATAATTGAATAAAATTTTATTTGAATTTTAGTAATATATATTTAATTAAAAAAATTGAATATAATTTAAAAATTCAATTAATAGAATATTTTATATATATATATATGAGTTTTTAAAAATTTAAAACTTAAATTATAAAATATTTTTAATTGAAATAAAAAATATATATTCATAATAAAAATAAAAAAAAAGATAAATCTTAAAAAAGTTTGGGGGGCCGATGGCCCCTAAATCTGACTCTGTTTATGTTTGTTTTTATTTTAATATTACTTGTTAATTTCAGTGAAATTACAATTTAAATAATAAATAATTAATTATGCATAATATTATAGAGTTGCAGCTGATTACATATTTTGTTCCCTTGTCAAAATATAATTGATTATATACAACATTATAAGAGTCACAATTGATTATATATTTTGTTCGTTTGTGAAAATTTTTGTCTTGCATATAGTTGGTGGTCAATACTATACATGCCCTCTCTATCTAAGTATTAATGAGGACCATTTTTTTTTTTTTTTCATAAGAGTATACTTTTTTATCAATGGGATAGTGAATTCCTAGTTTAGCAAAATACATTAGGACTTTTATTCACTTTTTAAAAATTGCTTTTTTTAGTATTAAGAGGGAGAATATGTTTATTTCTAAATATTTTTACCATTTATTATTTTCTAAATTGAATTTAGTATAGAAACAACAATTCTTCTATCTTGCAAAAATTAATTTTCATTTTTTATTGTATATGTCAAAAATTTGTATTTACAATGTTACTAATTAAATAATAAATATCTTTTTATTTTCTAAGCTTACATGTAATATTGTTTTTTCAACATCTTTTGTAAATACAATGAAGCTTAAAATTTATTATATTAAATTAAATCTCAAATTAATTAATCCTTTATGAACTCCATAAAATTCTATACTTATCTTAGTTTCAACAATTAAAAAAATTACAACTTTGTCATCAATTGAAGATTTGTATCATCACAATTATTCTTTTGGTTAATCCACATAAAGAATATTTTTAATTTTATCATTTTCAAGTCTTTCACAATCATGAAATCATTTGCTCTTATTTTCACGTATCAAAATCATCATCCTCGATGTTATTATGTCACATTTATATTCATCTCTCTATCAATTATCAACACTTTCTCCTTATGATTGAATTGAGTTCATAGTTACAAACATTTTTTTTTTGTTTTATTTAAGGATTTGACTTCAGTTCTAAGATATAATGTTAGGAATTTTTTTTTTAGAGATTTTGCTTATATTTTTAGTATTTTCGCAATGTGTTAAGTTTAAATATTAAGATAAATCTCACCAGCTAATACATTTAAAATAATATTATTTTGTATGATATTTTGATGCTAATAGAGCATTATTTAATGCAAACTAAACCCCATGATCTACATACATTAAATTATATAATATTTTTATTTATTTTTTAAAATCAGAAAAATATTTAGTTGTTATTAAATTCAAAGTAATTTTTCGTTAATTAAAAATTCGACTCCATATCCCCACTTATACGTATAGAGATATATATGGATATAATATAGTTTTGCATGCAACAAATGCGGTGAAATATAGTTATTGATAAGTGAATTTTTGCAAAGTAAAAAGATAACAACATCCGACCCGATTGATCAGGCCGATTGGCGAAAGTCCGATTACAACCATAACCGATCTGTTTTTCTCCCCCGTTGTTGAATTGCAATCTCACTTCATTTCATAACAAAATCGAAGCAAGAAAACTGCTAACCGTCCACAAGCACTACACTTCCACTTCCCGTTGCTCTCTCCTCGGATTCGGAGCGGCCATTGTTCCTAAATGGCGAAAAACTACGTAAGGGACAACGTGCCGCTTTCCCGCTTCGGCGTCCTCGTGGCGCAGCTCGAATCCATCGCCGCTTCCGCCTCCCAACAGTCCCCCGATCCTGTCCTCTGCTTCGATCTCCTCTCCGATCTCATATCCGCCATAGACGAGGAGCCCAAGGTCTCTGTCTCTCACTCTTTCTGGATCTCAACTGCTACTACACGATCTCGTTTTTCAGATTTTGCTTTTTTACTTTTCGTGATCATCATTTTACTGGTTTTAGGAGTCGATTTTGTTGTGGCAAAGAAAATGCGAGGATGCATTATATTCGTTGCTCGTTCTTGGCGCGAGGCGGCCGGTGCGGCATCTTGCCTCGGTGGCTATGGCGAGGATTATTTCTAAAGGGGATACTATTTCTATATACTCGAGAGCGAGCAGTCTCCAAGGTTTTCTTTCTGATGGCAAGAAGAGTGAACCGCATAAAGTTTCTGGTTGGTTGAAATGCTTCACCACTTTCTTGCACATGTATTTAACTGTTCGCTTTCTTGCATCTGCATGTGGATATGGAGTTTGTGCGGGTGTTGCATAACATTGTACTGAAGTTCATTGTGAAATGAGGTTTTGAGAATTGGTGGATTTCTTGCTCCTGGTTGAAAATCCTTCGTGATAGATCATGAAAGTTAAGTTCCTTGGCTATGTTTGTTGGAATTTTTATTATGTTAGTTTAAGGAACTATAATTTTGTAGTTGTAGGTGCTAGGTATAGATGGTTATACTAGTATATTAGGTGCACAACTGTGGGAGCCTTTTTCTCAGAGTAGAATGCTGGCCGTGTATGATTAGTGTTTGGAGAGTTGATACGCAGCAAGAATGATGTATCAATGTAATTGTAGCAAAAAACAGCTAATAAAGTATAATCAGGTGCTTTGATAATAATATTCAACCAGAAAATGTTTGGCTTCACTTATGATGTATTTGATGATTTTTGTAGGTTGCGCCTTGCTGTTTTTACTAGTCTTACTTTTGCTAGGTATTCATAAATATCTTGAAAGTATTATAAGTTTATTGACTAAAGTATTACAAGTTTGTTGACTATCTTATGTTCACTGTTATATCGACATGTTAATAAGAATCCTAAATATATGTTCTATACTTTAAGGAACATCGAAAATGGTCACAACTCTCAATATTTAAATTTTTCCTTGTAGTGGGTTTTCTTTGTAATTGTTTGAGGTATGAGAATATTATGTTGCATGAATATCCCTCTTCTTGCACAGAACTTTACTTTGAATGTAAAGAATATTTTCCATGATCAGCTGGATGTTCGAGCAGTCTTTTATTTCCTCTCTTTCTCAAATACACACATTATCCTGGTTTGTTTACTTGTTAAATTTTTTCTAGCAGAAACTTCAATTTGTTGTACTATTTCGCTCTCTCTGTGTCTCTCCCAATACGGGACCAATATGGGAATGTGGTGTATTCACTTTTATATGACCAATTCATTATTGACACACATCTTTCAAGTAATTTGGTTAGTCCCATTGTTCTTTCTTGAATCCGTAGTTGGGATATATTTGGTGGGAATGTGGTGTATTCACTTTTATATCACCAATTCATTATTGACACACGTCTTTCAAGTAATTTGATTAGTCCCATTGTCCTTTCTTGAACCCTTTTTTGGGATATATTTGGTGGGAGTGACTTATAATAGCACATCAAATAAAATGATGAGAACTGTTGTATTCTGTGTCTGGAATGGGTAGGAAAAATGCAAGTGGCTGGACAAGCTAAGCCCAGCTGGAGAAGAAGACAATTTTGTTAATCTTTCTCTGGGGTAAGGAGAGTGGAAGGACAAAAGTTCCTCCATATCTTGTCTAATAGGCACACCATACACATATATGATAAGATTAGGCAATCTGCCTGTGCTGTCTGGTCTTGCCCCTGATATAGATTGCAGCTTTGGAGATTTATTATTTCCATGAATTTCACTTATGCTTAGTTGTGAAGATGCTGATGATGTGGATACTCACTTTTATCCTCATGTATTTTCCCAACTCAGAGCAAAGCCATGATTGACTTTCTAGAGTGAGAATGCTGAACTCTCAATCATGAAATTGTTGCTGAAATGATAAATAAGTGTAAAAAGTTTAAGGATTTGACTATCCCAGCCATTATGTGATGCCCGAATCATTATTTTGATAGCTAAACTACCTGTGAGCAAGATTGAGATACTAATACGTATATTGAACGAAAAATCACGCAACTCTAAAATTGAAATAATTTCTTATGGTAGATCTTCTTGTATTAATGAAAGTCACAGGGCTGTTGTCCATGCTCAAGATGTTCTTTCCATAGAAGGCCCTATGGAAGACAAACATGCTCATAGGAATTTCACTTTTTTGCTTGGGGATTCTCATGTTAAAAGAAAATGATAAGTTGATTAAAATAAGGCAATGCTTGATTAAAAGATTTTTCTTTGCAAGTGCAAGGCGAATTGATGAATCAATGGCTTCTTAATTGTGAATGGAATGCTTTTGTGTTTTGTATTTGCTACTTCTGGAATTAATTGGGCACCAGCAGGGAATGTAGAGATGAACTAAGGTGTTTGGAAAGGTCTTCTGATGCTGGACTTGATATGAGGGGTTGCGACATCTAGGTAGTATATTGATACTAGTTTTCATCAATATATTTATGCGAATCCTTCAGTTCTTGTGTAGCAAAATAGAATGTGGCCATGAAAATTAATATTTCCATTTTATTAAAGTCTATTATTGAAGTGCTATGCTTGCCCCATATATTTTGTATGTTACGCATTGAGCTAGTTTGACGTCTATTTATCATGATTTGAACAATTGTAGGTGCTGCACAATGCTTGGGAGAATTATATCAGCATTTTGGAAGAAGAATAACTTCGGGTTTGCTAGAAACAACAATTATAGTGACCAAACTCATGAAGTTTAATGAGGTAGTGCATTTGAATGTTTCATGTCTACTTGTATTCTTATGCACACACATAACTATGAATGATAAACATTACTTTGTATAAAAGAATGTGAATACGAGACAAAAAGATTAGAAAGATTTCCTTTTTTTTTAAAGTCTAAATGTTGACTGCTTGTTCTCTCCCAATTTGGATGAAAGACCCTTGGAGTCTTGGAGAGTGTGAATAATTTCTTTGGCCATAACTATTAATGGCATACATCAGAAATGTGGGCTTCAGAAAATATTCTTAAAAAAAAAATGTAATTTGCAGGTAAACTGAAAATGAGGAAAAGTATACTTAATTTCTCTATGGCTTCATATTTTTAATGTCCACGATCTGTAAGTGAGGCATGTGATTCACGCCGTTAGCTTATTTAAAGCCTAAACCTCGAACCCTGTTACATTCGTCTTTACTTGCCATGAGATGCTAGTGAAACACTATTTTTTACTGATGTGGTGTTCATTTAAGTAGTGGGTCTGATAATACATTAAAAAAATAATTTTAAAATTTTAAAAGAAATCAAAATCAATTTAATTTTAGTAAAAAAAAAATAAAATTGAAATTTAGAAAAATGAGGAGCAAAGAAATCATTGGAAATCTGGAAAATTTAATCTAACACTCTCTCTTTCCAAAAATTCATATCCAATTTTTCCACCAGCACCAACACCCTCTAAAATCTCATTGCTACTGCCTTTGCCACAATTATTATCACTGTCATCACTACATTAAGAGACCCATTTAACTCAAGACCTGTCTTGTGATTTCTCTTGAGCATTTGTTTGTTGATTATGAAAAGAAATATCATATAGATTTTGTTAACAAAACGAAATATAGGTTGGATCTGGTCTTTTCATTCAGCATCTGCTCATTGATTTTGATAAAGAATTTATGTTTGGGAGAGGCGGGCTTGCTTGAGAGTTTGAGAATTAAAATGGATCTTCTTCATCCATTGTTTGACAGGTTTATCGTGGTAAAAATTCTTTTTGTTTCTAATGACATTTTGATTTAATTCAAAATTTATTTCTTGTTTTATATGGTTAAATATTTGTTAATTTTGGATTCTTTTAGTTATTTCAGCCTTTTTTGATCCACATAAAATTAAAAAATAATAATACATTAGTCTTTGCAACCATGTGAGTCCCACGTTGGCACAAGTCAGCCATGTTAATCCATTTACTTTATTTAAGCTAATGATGACAAGCTTAAACCTTATTTTGTTGAAATATAATGGACCTCTAATAATAAAAATGTGAAACCACAAGGTTGTAAAATGCCATTTTGAAGATCGAAATTTCATAGCAAAATTAGGATATTAGGCTTCTTAACCAAATTGGCCAAAGGTTCTATGTAATCACCATGAAAATGTTTAGAATAGACAAAAAATATCAACTTTTTCCATTGCTTCTTTAAGACAACACTTTGAGGGCTCTACAACATAATGCTCTTAACAATGCTTGTTATGAATATGTACTTGATGAAAAATTTCAAACTATTACTATTGTATAAAAAGATACCTTATTTGAATACACAGTTGAATAATTAAGCCACACTAAATTCGGGTACAAGTTTACAAATATATACTTGGATAACCAACTTCCAAACATATTTATAAATGCAAAACCAACAATCAAGTAAACCTTATGTATTTTCTCAAAAAAAAAAAAAAAGTAGGCCCAATATACAAATTTTTGAGTCTTAATATTTTTGTTTCAGTTAACATGTAAGATGATAATAGCATTTGAGAAAAAAACTTAGGTTTGTCAAGAAAAATTGATGGAGAAATGTTGAATATGCTACAACTTTTTGGAATTCTCTAGAAAAAGTGTGGATATTATTATTATTATTTTTGCTCTTTGGGATTTAGGGATCTAAATCGATGGCTGATTTCTTTTAGCTTGCTTGAAAGAGATCTTTGCAAGGAATTTTTGATATTGATATAAAGTGGAGGATAGTTTCTAGGTTAGGTTCCTTATTCTTTTTGCTTTATTTTTGTCCATGGGAGGCTGCTTAGAAAAGGATTTTGACGATGCACAATCACCAAAAATTAATAAGATATTGGTGAATAGATTTTATTGTGAAAGTGATGCTATGTGTTTTTCCTTATAGAAAAAGAAGCTCCCTTTGACTTGTATTTCTATTCTTTTGATTAATCTTTAAAGAATGAAATTAAAGGATTCTTGGGGAAATGAAAGGCCTCTCTCTATTCTTGTTGAAATCTTGATTAAATTAATGATGCCTTTGGTTGTTATGGATTTTGTATGCCTTTTCTTTTAAAAAAGTAAATGCTCCCTTATTGTACTTGGATTTGGCCTTTTAGTGTCTTTTACTATTAACACTTTTGAACCACAGGGGACTTTGAAGCTAATGACATATGCATTGCAATAATTAAAAAGATAAAAGGGCTTGTAGGTGGAAGTGTTAGGAGAGTCCTAAGGAAGAGGACCACCTCTGAAAGGGACGTGGTGGTGGAATGAGGTAGTACAACATGCAATCAAGAGGAAAAGGGAATAATATAAAGTACTAAAGGTAAAAAATTTTTTTTGGGGGGAGGGGGGGTTGTTATGAGCAATATAAGATAGCTAGGAAGGAAGCTAAGAAAGCGGTAGGTCAGTCAAGAGCTCATCACCTTGAGGCGATCTATGAGAAGCTATGTAAGAAGGATGAAGAAAAGGACATATACAAGTTAGGAAGGATGAGGGAAAAGAAATGTTAGCATTGTCGGAACCTAAATCAAGCGAGATGCATCAAGGATAATGCAGGAAATATGCTTGTAAGAGAAGATATCAAATAGTGGTGGAGAAGTTAATTCCACAATCTTTTTAATGATGAGTAGTCATATTACTAACCATGACATGTCAAACAATATAACAGATAAGAGTCTCTGAAGTAAGAGGTTCTAAAAAGGATGAAAAATGGGAAAGCAGTGGAACTAAATGGAATTCCTATCAAATTGTGGAAGTGCATGGGAGAAGTAGTAGTAAAGTTGTTGACTAGGCTTTTTAATAAGATTCTTACCTCAAAGAAAACACCTAAAGGGTGCAGGAAAAGCACTCTAGTACCTATTTTCAAGAATAAAGGAAATATTCATAGTTGTTTAAACTACAAAAGGATAAAACTTATGAGTCACACCATGAAATTATAAGAGAGTTATAGAGCATCGATTCTGTTATTACATATGTGTCTTCGATAATTGTTTTGGGTTCATGTCAGAAATCTTTCATGGAATCTATTTAGGGGTTTTCACCATTTTAGGGTAAAAAATTATTATTTACTGTTTTTGGGTGTTTGGAAAAATATCTCATTTTAAGGGTTTTGTGGTAGTTAGAGAGTGTGAAAAAGCATTGTTACTCGCACATTTGCAAAAACCATTCGTAATGATTGATTATTAACTTTTCTTAAATCTAAAAATTCAAAAATTGGATGTTAAAAAAAATTGTGCCATTGTGAATGGAACAATTTGTAGATAACAACTTTCTATTGCTTTGTTGAAGTTTTGTGCCAAGGCTGCACCATATGGTGATCCAATTTTTTTTAAACTTGTAATTAAATTATTATACTTGTAAATAAAAAGGATTTTTATATAATAAAAAGAATGTTGTAATTAGTGTTTAATAAGTAATGAAAAATATATTTGATATATTTAATTGGGAAAAGGTTTTTTTAATAAGTATTTAATTATATTTAATAGTGGAGAAAAATGTAATTGGTACATTTCAATAATGTTTGTTAACATGTGGCTTTTTGAATTTAATAAAACTAATACGTTCAAATATTAAAAAGGTTTAAACTAGCAAATATAAAATATGACACAAAATAAGTAATCAAGTTTTGTTAAGGAAAAAAACTGAGTGACATAGGGGGTTGTCTTTGGTGATGTTGTGGTTGCTGATCTCTAAATGTAGTACTAACTAATGGAGCTGCAGTGGATGTGTCTATAAGAAGTGGTACAGTCTTAAACGAGCCACACTATGAAATCAAGTTTGTTGTAAGAGTGGTACAATCTTAGGCATGGTTGTTAAAACTGCATTTTGACTCATGCAATTTTACGATTTATGAGTCAAAATCTCTCAAACTCAATGCGCTTACAAAATTAGTTTTTATGCAAAATCAAAGTAAAATTGCATTTGAATTTGCTAAATTTAATGAAATTGCAATTTTTTACCTGAATTTAATGTGTTCACACACACAATTTCTCATTTTTTTTTAACTCAAAAACAATTCTTCAATAAAGTAGTACCATACTGCGGAGGTTTTTTGCCATCTGGAGCTTGCAATGCTTGCTCCTCAGTACCCCCCACGATGCATCCATTTGCTGAAACTCTGAGTGTAAATTATTTTCAATTATAAACCATTATTTTAACATATTTTGTGTAGTATTTATTTGCAAGTTTTGTATTATTAACTTAAATGTGTGATGGACTTGAACTAATTTTTTTTTATGTATTCTAATGTTCTAATATGCGATATGAACTTGAATCTCTTTTATAAATAGGTTCTCTTATGTTTTTTTTAATGTAGCTTTATGTGTATTAAATTTGTAAATTATTTTATTTTTATTTTATATATATAAAATTTAATTTGTATAAGAACTTATTTCTTTTTTTATATATGTATAATTAGATTTTAAAGGGTATTTTTATTATGTCATAAAATCGTAACATTTTACAATATAAGTTTATGGGTCCTTTACCTATTCTATATTGAAAAAGCGATTTTAACAACTTTAATCCCAGGATCATTATCAATAATTTTTAGAATTGTACTAGCATGATTGCTCAGGATGATGGTGTTATCTTGAAAACTTATTACTTGGTGATAATAAGCACAATGGGGTGTGTAACACACACCTGACACATCCATTGCAGCTCCATTAGTCGGCACTGCATTTAGACAATAACAACCATAGTATCACCGAAGTCAAAGTTGGCTATGGCACTTAGCTTTTTCATTTTCTTAACAAAAGTTGATTACTTATTTTGTATTATGTTTTTTATTTGCTAGTTTAAATCTTTTTAATACCTTAACTTATTAGTTTTTATTAAATTCCAAAAAAGTATATGTTAACAAAAATAATAATTTTAATTTAAAGGATTTTTAATTAAGTTCATATTTTTATTTATTAATATGACATATTTTTAATATATTTTAATATAATGAAATATATTAACTACTTTTTCATTGAAATATATAAATTATGTATTTCTTTATCCTATTATATAAAATTAAGTATTCATACATTTTTTTGTTAATTATTAAATATTAATTATATCATTATTTTTATTATATTAAAATTTTTTTTTATTTACTAGTAAAACAATTTAATTGTAAGTTTAAAAAAAAGGACCATTAAGGTTGTGCCATTGGTGTTGGCGCATATCTTGAATGAAGTAGCTGAAAGCTACTATATACACATTACGTCATTCGCAATGACACAATTTTTTTTAAGTAGCTAATTTTTGCATTTTTTATTGAAAAATTGACAATTAGCTATTATGAATAACTTTTCTTAAATGTGCTAATTGTAATGGTTTTTTCACTCTTTGAATGCCACATGCCAAAAAACACCTTAAAATGGAAAATAGTTTTTCAAACACGCTAAAATGGCTAAAATCCCAGCTATTTATCTCATAAGAGGCCTAATAGAGAAGTATTTCTCCAAAAGGAAAGACCTTCGTATGTTTTTCATTGATTTAGAAAAACCTTGTTACAGAGTTCCGAAGGAAGTTCCATGTTAGTTTTGCATAGAGAAAATTTCCTTTAGATATATACAAGTTTTGAAGGACATGTATGATAGGGAGTTACTGGAGTCCAAATAGTCGTCGGGCGGGGGGGCAGAAAGGAGGGAGGATTTCTTTATTACCATCGGTTTGCATCAAAGATCCGACCCTTATCTTTTTGCCTTGGTTATGGATGAGTTGACTCAAAATATGTAATGCTTTTCCATGGTGCATGATTTTAGCGGATGCTTGTAGATGAAACTCAAGAGGGAGTCAACAATTTTTAAGTTGAGTAAGATGAGAATAGAGTATGTGCATCATGAGTTGAATTGAGAGACAGTGGATGATCAACAGGGGGGAGTGACCATAGGAGTGATTGTGTCCCACAACACCCATTTCAAATACCTAGGATCTATTCTTTAACAAGATGAGGGTCGTGATGAAGATGTGAACCATAAAATTAGAGCAGGATCGATGAAGTGGTGAAATGCTAATGGAGTCTTATATGACCAAAAAATACCAACAAAAAGGGAGAATTTTATAAGGCTATAATTAGAACTACCATGAGTTATGGTAGTGAGTGTTGGGCAGTTAAGAAACAACATACCTAAAAGATGAATGTGATTTAAATGCGGATGTGGAGGTGGATGTGTGGGCATACAAGGATGGATTGTATTCAAAATGAACATATTTGTAATAAAGTGAAAGTGACACATATAGAGGATAAGATGTGGGAGGAAAGGTTAAAATGGTTTGGTTCTGTGTCATAAATTGACATGTGCTTCTGTATGGAGGTGAGCATATACCAAAATAATTGGCGATAAGAAAGAAAAAACAAACTCAAAATAACATGAAGCAAAGTTATATGGGAAGATTTTATAGTTTCATATCTTACGGATGATGTTGCTCAAAATCATGTGAAATGGAGAAAATGGATCCATTTGCCGACCTCAGTTAGTTTGGGATAATGCTTTGTTGTTCTTATCAGGAAAGAGAAGTAATTAGAATCGGAGAGAGATGTCATAAAACATTTGAAGGCATTTAGCAATGCTTTGGTGGCGTGGAGTAGTAATTTGCTTTCTTGGCTATTTGTTATCATTTGATTTGATTCATCTTTATTCTTTGTTGATTTTACGAAGAATTTCTGAAAACTTAATTGAAAACTTTGTGGATTAAAAATTTTTTAGGAGTGCATAGCTTAACTTTTCTTCCTTCGGTTCTGCGCTTTTGTAACTTAAATTTTCATTACTAGTTTGATTGTGTATGATGAATATCAGGAGTTTGTGAGACAAGAAGCTTTGCTCATGCTCCAAAAAGCTTTAGAAGGCTGTGGTGGTACTGCTACTTCCACAGCATATACTGAAGCATTCCGCCTCATCACACGTTTTGCCATCGGGGATAAGTCATTTGTTGTTAGAATAGCTGCTGCTCGTTGTCTAAGGGCATTTGCCAACATTGGAGGGCCTGGTTTGGGAGTTGGAGAACTCGAGAATTCAGCATCTTATTGTGTTAAGGTAGGTGTTTGTTTTGGTAAATTTTTTGTCTTACTTTTTACAGGTTATTTTTTTGAAATTTGAAAAATGATATTATGAATACTATAGATCCATGTTTTTGTTGCACTGTGTAGGCCCTCGAGGATCCTGTATCATCTGTCCGAGATGCATTTGCTGAAGCCCTAGGTTCAATGTTAGCTCTTGGAATGAATCCAGAAGCACAGGTATGTATCTTTTATATGATTACTTTGTGTTGTTTTATTTTTGTCTCTCCTCCCCTTTTCTGTGCTTTTCCTTTTTCTTTTTCTAAACACATTCTACAGTCTCCCAATTTTCATCCTTTGCTAGGTTCAACCCAGGGGAAAAGGTCCTTTTCCCACATCAAAGAAACTAGAAGGTGGTTTGCAGAGGCATTTAGCTTTGCCCTTTACGAAAGGTATTTACTGGTTCATTAGATATAACTTCAATGGACTTCTTATTTTGAATCTTCTTATGGGAATGCTTGCATTAAAATCATAGCATTTGTTATTTGCATGAGTAATGTTTCTTTAGTGCGAGGCATTTATAAATTGGACTTATAGATCAAGTTATTTTTTTCTGTATTTGTCTGTATTCATATGCTAGTGAGAAATTACTAGAGTAAATTAGAATTCAATCAAAGTCTCGCTTCCTAATTACTCAAATTCTCAAAGTTAATGATATTTCCCTCAATCTATTTCCAACATAGAAAGTGGGGTCTTCTGTAATAATATGTGAAAGATTCCATTAAAATGGCATGTTGGTTTATATGCTTAAATGCAATCATAGCAGATGAAAGACTGCAAATAAAATGTGGTCTTGAATCTGTCAAAGCTAGATTGAACCTTAAGGTAGAGCTACACCTCACGCCATAATTGTGTTTTTAATCTAGTTATTTATTGTTTTATTTTTTCATTGGAATGAAAATGCACCTAGATTTAAACTTCTTTTTATTATTTCTTTGCTGGGGTGGCTTGTTAAATGTATTATATACTATGTGTGTCTCTTTAATTAAAAGTATCTCAAACAATTAGTAGACATACCTAGTTGTTACCTTTAGGAAATTTGAAGGCAACATGGTGCATTTGAAAGTTGAGGCTTTGAAGTGAGATTTTGTTTGTGAATGATTAGTACTTTACCTTTTAAGTTTGTTGTGTGTGCATTTAGATATTTTTATTATTAATTGAAAATATGCTTAGTTCAGTTTTAGTGCTTAAAAGTAGAAAAATGCTCTCAACCTCTCACTCAAAAATGCAGAATCGAGCAAGAATGGCAACAGGTGCCCACATATGATCTGTCATAAGCTTTTAGGCTCCTAATAGGAATGGCAGCAGTTAGGGTACCCCATCAAAATTACTCAACATGTAGCTAAATTGTTTAACAATCTTCCTACCTTTACCATTCCATGGCTGGTTGAAAGTAGTCCTTTACTATGGTATTAGCTTTGCCTGTCTCAAATCTGATATACACAACTTTCTTACTTCCTGAACTTGCCCGAACCCATTTTAATAAAACATTTTAATTTGCAATCGTATTATGAAACTAATTCTTTTAAAACATTAAAATTGATGTGTCTAGTATGATTGCCTTTAGAGTTAATTAGCAACACAGTCTAAACTATTATGTTTTAAATTTAAGAATAATTTATATAATTGTTTTTGAGTTGAAGGTGCCCAATTTGCTAAATTTGTACCTAAAGAAGTTATTCACTTTTAAATCCACATTCATCACAAACTGGGGCTGGACGCTTGATGCTATCTATTGCCATCCCTACTTCCATATGGCACTAGAGAGCGTATTTTTATATATTTAGATACTCAAATATTTTGATGATTGATTTGAATTCAAATGGCTGCGAGATTGTTTCTTTCTTTTTTGGTCCTTTCATTTCATGCCCAAGTTAAGAAGAGAAACAAATATATGAAAGATTTAATTAGAAAGATGATATTACAACAGACAATTTCACCAACTTATCCTTCCTAATATAATAAGTTTGAAGCCTTTGAGTGTTAGAATTATGGAGAGGAAGGCTATTCTTATAGGTACGAAAAAATGCGATGTGATTTATTGTTTTTTTCCTTTGGGCCTTGGGGTTCACATTGTGTCATTTTGGTAGTCTCTGATTATTTCCATTAATCACATGAGTGACAAAAGCCTTAACATTGTTGAGTGTGCTGATATAAGTTTCTTAATTGTTATTTTTTAGCATATCAAACTGCAGACCCCACTTAGCCGTTTAACTTTTTTTTTTTTTTTTCAATTTTACAAAGTGAGTTATATTGAAATTACCTTCATAACCCCATTACTGTTGCTTCTCTCTCTCTCTCTCCCCTTTGTTCTTCCTGACTCAGTTGCTTTTCACATTTATTGCAAATCAAACTTCTTTGCCTCTCCTTGTTCAATCTCACCTACTCTTCTTGTTTCTGTTTCTTTCCCTTGTTGGTGCAGTTTGACTGCAGCTTGTTTGTAAAAAAAGTACCCAGCCACAGACAAGTGCTCTGCTAGTTGGGATCTTAAATCTTTATGAGTAATACTTTTCTTTTATGAATGCTTGAGTTGGCTTGAACTGCTAGTTCCTAGAATTGGCTCGATTCAGCAAATTGAATCCAATCCTTTTTTCTAGGTACTGAGATATTCAATAGCTGTTTTTTGTTTTTTACTCTGAGGCTGTTATTCCAAAATAATAAAATATACATTGCGATAATGAATTTATTTTGTTCTTATGGCTTTGATTTTATCGGAATATTGTGTACATTTTAATTCTATTTCTGGATTATTACCTATTGTTTGATAGTATGATTTCCTTTAACTTGAATTAAAGTAATTCTAACACAAATATTATTGTACAAGCTATGAATTCCTTGCATTAAAAGCTATGATTCTTTTGTGTGTTTCTTTCTTTTTTTTTTTGGGTCTAAATCTATGTGGATTATGGTTTAGTTGTGCTTTTTTCTTTTTCTTTATACTGTTAGGTATGGTGTTTTTTCTTTATCTTTTTATTTGGTCCTTGACTTCTTCATGAATCTGATGAGTTTGTGTTATAATTAATATTTCTGCTAAGATTTTTCCATAATTAGGCATAACTTCTGTTTGATTTAGATAAAATTAGGGATTTGGAAAGGGTTAAAAGAAAGGGATTAAGGATTTTTTGACAATTTTTTATTTTTTTTTGAAAATATGGTGTAGCATCTAATGTGCCAATGTGTATCCCACCATCTGACGTGTTTTAGAACATTATAATAAATGATTCTATGTCAGCATGCCACGTCAACATACTTGATGGTGTTAAAGCTTTCGTCCGTCATGTGATTAATGGAGATAATCATAGGGTACCAAAATGACACAGTGAAACTCAGGACCTGAAGAATAAAATTGTTAAGCCGCAAGGTAATTTTCCATAATTTCCCCTAGAATTTACTATAGTTCTTTGGAAAATTGTCAAAGGAGCTACTAGTGATGATGGGAAAATTGTTGATCATGTTGATTGCTTGAGGCCTGATGAATGATGAGAGACAAGAGCACGTGATTATTTTGTTCTGCCACCAAACATGCAAACCACCCATTTACGCCTGTGAGAGGCATGCCTTACAGTGCTTGTGTGGAGGATAGGGGAGGCACTGAACTTGAAAATTGTCTTGTCGAGTGAGAATAAATAGGGAAGCTTAGCATTTTCTACATTCTACGATGAGAGACTTGCCTTTATATGTTTTGCCTCAAGACCTAATACTCCTATATTACATCATATAGCATCTCAAATGCCATTGTTATATGCTGCTTTTTGTCTGTTTGTGGCAGCTTTATTTTTTATTTTTTTAAATTTTTACTTTTGATCCAGGAGATATTGCACTTGGCGTGTTGTTGGTCTTTTATATGGTTTTAGATATGGAGGGTATTTTGTGGAGAAAAATAAGAATCTTTTACTTTGTCTATAATTTCTCAATTTGAATTGCTAACCTGGTTAATCTCAGTCTTGCTATTTATTTTTAAAACTAACATAGCAGCCAAATATATTTTGATTTCAGCTATGTACTTGTGATTAATATTTATTTTTGCGATAATTAAGTGTCCGAGCTGTTAAAAATTGGCTAGTTGTGACATGCAATTAAAACTTTTGGGCTTGATTGAACAAAATAAAAATGGGCTTAATTGCACATTGGTCAAGAGTAATAGGGCTTTAGATGCATTTACTATTTTGTCTATGCTGGCTTGAATAGCTCATGATAGTTCATAGAACCTATAGCAGTTTTTATGTATGCTTATTGGTATTCTGCCACCTGACAAATGGCTCAAATTGCAGCAGGTGGAATTCGTTCGAAGGACATAAGAATGGGCATAACCTTAGCTTGGGTATCCTTTCTACAGGTAAACACTAAAATTCCTTGCTCCTCTCTACCCTCCTTTCTATCTCTCTGTCCCCGATCACCTTTTTCTCCTCTCTCCTCTCTTTTGTCTTATTCTTCTCTTTTCTTCTGTCTTTGTGCACTTCTTTACTCTGTGTTGCCCAATTGATGTTTTTCTATATATGCTGCTTCAAAGAAAGTAAGGAAATCAAATTGCATACATTTACCTTGAAAAGTTGAAATTTTTGTCAAATGTGGTGTATTGACTGGATTATCACTCGTTGATGGAAATTAATTTGTTAAACTGGCGAAGTGGTTAATGGTATTTTCATTGTAATGATTCATGTTTTTGTCATATCACCATATCTGCTGCCATCATCATTATTGTTTCATCACCATCAGTTTGAAATTATCTGTTTTATTTATTCCTTTATTGGTTGAGCAAGGTTTGAAGTATGGCCTTGACTGAAACCTTTTTTTGGGTTCTAATAGTTGGTGCGTGTTCCTTGAATTATCCTTTCAGGCAATTCGTCTGAAGTATCAATGGCCAGACAGTGAGCTTCAACACTATTCTTTACAGGTTTTGGAAATGCTTCGTGTTGATAATTCTGTTGATGCCCATGCACTGGTACGTTCTTAACAAAATTTTTGCTTTTGTTCCTCCTCATTCTTCTGAGTTGGTAAAGAAATGTATCATAAATTCTAAGAAATAACAGGTTAAATAACTTTGTAATATATAGTTCTTCTGTGTTCAATAAATGAGTTGGTAGTTCTTTCTATTTCAAAATACAAAAGAAGAGTTAAAAGTTACAAAAAAGGAGCAAAAGAGCATAGAAGAAAACAGAAGGTATACTGCTGTATCTCTCCTCCTCTTCCTTTTCTTCTCATTGTCATATATGAGACAAATTGCTGATACCGGATGAAATGTCAGTATTGTTTCATTGCTGACAATATAATGATAGCAATCACAGTCCTGTATCAGAAAATCTTATATTCACTGGCCAAAATCCTTTGCTATTTGGCTAAGATGGGACATTTTATCCAATTTTCGGAACATTGATTGAAGATATGCCATTTCAAAGAACACTGGATGAACATGCTGCAACTACATGGATCTAAAGTAATAAAAAATATTATTTTTTTTAAAGTCATACAGAAGAAAGGGAAGAAAAAAACAAAACTAATTCCCCAAAATCATTATTTAGGAATTTTGTTTATTTATCTTTATTTTTTAATAAGATATGAAATTGTGCTAAGGGAGAGACTTTGTTGAGGATAAGAATCCTCCTGATCTAGACAGCATAAAAAATGAGAAACATAGGAGGATGAAATTAAAATAAAATTGCTCTCTAATGAAGCTGAGCAACATTTAATGAAATCATTAGAAAACCTGAGGCACAGGCCCACAGAGAATTCCAGGCAATTATTGTCTCATAGCAGATTAAATGAGAAAATTTTGTCTTGGAAAATGTGGGCTTTCTCTCTCCATCCAAGTACTACTAAACATTTCTCAAACGCACCAATTTCAATGAACTTTAGCATCTTTCTACTTCTAAATTTCTCCAATTTATGCCAACAAAAAGTCTCTACAGGATTTGGACAAATATTGTTCTTCTCAAATAGATCAATAAGAGGCTTCCACATTGACTTAAGTTTTCAAGAATGGTTACTGATCTTGCAGTCAATGCCAAGAATTTGACTTTTGTGATGTATAGGCTTTTAGAACATGAGACAGTAATGAAAGGTTCTATTAGCTGGAGCATGAGAATTAGACCCTATCATAATTTTTGGTGTTTTATAGTATTGGTGCAGGAACATAATTACCAAAAAATTGAAGATTCACAAATATGAATTTCTTTAATGTTAAAATCAAATTGTATGTCAGCAATATCCATTTTAGCTTTGCACAGAATGAAGACGCTGACCAATTCATCTTTTGGTGTTTTGAAGGCATGCGTTCTTTATATAATGCGGGTTGGGGTAACAGATCAGATGACTGAACCCACTCAAAGAGGCTTTTTGGTTTTTCTGGGAAGGCAGGTTTGTCAACAAAATTCAGATTAGGTCTCTCATTATTGTTATTTGGTTATTGTCCTGACACCATTCATATGGAGACCTGCAGCTTGAATCTGCTGATGTCAGCCCTTCCATGAAAATCGCTGCTTTGCGTACTTTGTCTTATACCTTGAAAACATTGGGTGAGGTGAGGCACTATGATACTTTTTTCCCTCAAAACCTTCAACTTTTGTTGCTTTGAAATATGTTGTACATTGTAGGCAGATGACACCTAGACCAGCACCATGATGAAAATGATTCAGATAATGAAATTGTTTTCTTCAATTAGGGTGCAAGAGCAAATAATGCATTTCATCTATAATTTAAATTTGCCCTGGACTTTGTAAAAAATTTGCAATGTAAAGTTGGGAAATGCAATCCATATAAAATTAGCTTAGCTTTTCAGAAGATGCATCAATGCTGTAATGGCTTTGTAACTTCTGCTATATTCTAGTATGTGGAATAACAAAGCATCGATTGATTTCATTCTCTCTCTCTCTCTCTCTCTTTTTCTGAGTTTTTTTTTTTGAAACTTTTTATGTGTGTATGTGATCCTCATCTATATAGGTTTGTTGTGGCTTAAGCTCAGCTGTCATGTGAAAATAAAGTTGTATTGTCGTGGTTATTGCTGTTATTGATTATCATTAATAAGGATGTTATCTGATATATTTTCATTTGAATTTTGTTATGGCATACCAATTTTCTGCTATAATTTTTTTTTTTTTAATGTTAAATCTTTTCCTAAGTCCAATTCGGTGGATGTCAGAATCTGCACTACAAGTATTCTAAGTGTATTGTGAATTTGTTATAAGTAATGATCGTTGATGATTGTTTCTAAGTCTGCAATTAGAAGTGAAGTGGGGGTGGGCAATTTAAGCTCTAGATATGACGTTACAACCCATCTGTGAGTTGGTCTGAACTATGCACATTGGATAACTATGGTGTCAAGTACACTTCTATAAACAATAAAGAACATAAATGGCTAGATTTGGGTCCCAAAGCTGCTTCAATATTGCATTCTGTTAAGAAAAAAGTTTGGGATTTCTAAGAGGTACAATAAGCTGCTTACTGTTTGACCTTTTTTACTTATCCATTTAGTTATGTTTCCTTGAAGCTTTTGGCTGATAAAACATGATTGATCTGTAATCATGTGTACGAAGGCTCATTTGGAAATGAATAATGGTGTGATTTATTTGTTTCTTGGGGCTGAGGAACACATCAAACTATACGATATTGCTTCGCAAGTGAAAAGCTCCTTTGTTTTGGTCTTCTTGAAATATTCTAGATCAATAGATGTGATAGGTGTCTTTATATCTGTATTAGTTTATAGGTTTGTGATAGTTTATTTCACATTAGCATGGTTGAGTTATGCTGTTGGGCTTGTGCACAGGCGAATAAGTGGCTACTTCCAAGTACTTGAACACTCCATTATTTATATCTTAGTTTTTGATGGTGAAATTCAGTAAATCATCATTGTATAAGCTTAAGATTTCTTTTGTTACTTAAGTTCCATTGTACAAAAGGAAGGTGATACTACCCACAAGGAAAATCATGCCCATAGATACAAAGCAAGGTGGTTGAATAGGAGGAGGTTGGCTTGGTATATGTGGTTATAAAGCCCATGTTAAATTTATCAGTTCGAAACTAGAAACGGATCTGGTAGTTTTATGAATATTACTTATGCATGTTATGGGATTGGCTTTATGCTTGTTGTCTGGTAGAATGATACTCTTTTATGATTTCCTTGTTTGTGATTAGTACTTTGTGATATCATATGATTGAGATTTTTATGTTGTTTTACTAGGGTGGTTTTGATCTGTCATTTTACAGGTTCCATCAGAATTCAAGGAAGTCATTGATAACACGGTTGTTGCTGCAGTGTCTCATTCTTTACAGCCTGTAAGTACTTGAGCTGTTATCCTCAATCATTTAAAATTTAAACTTAATTGGTTATGTTAATGGATCCTCATATTACAATTTATGCACTTTTCACAGGTGCAATCAAGTCGTTATATTTTGTGACTCTAGTTACAGATTCCTTACCTCACTGATGCAGGACCAAAAATCTTGAAGAGTCTATGTTAGTGTTTTGTTAACGTAGCAAAGTACTTTTTATGCTACTGTGGCAGTCTTCAAATTAGGGTCACTTTTATGTTTCAGTTAGTCAAACTTCATTTAGAATAAGATAGGTTGCACTTCTATTGGGATTTGACATTAATTCCTTATTCTAGTTTGAATTTGAGATCCAAACCTTATGATGTTAGGAATATTTGGTCTAGCCTTATTTTGGAGGATTTTAGCCTCAAGAAGGGTTGTAATGTTTTGTTTCAAGGCAGATTTTATTGGTTTTCTGTTTTGCTGGTTGTGTTTACCTGAAGATTCAGCTCTATCCTCTCTTTCTACATTTCTTTGTCAATTTAGGGTTAGGGTGTATTTTCCTACATCAGTCACCCTGTAAATGGCTCTTTTATATATACAGGGTTGTCAAAAATTGTGATCTCAGAGCAAGTGTTAACTACACTGTTTAAAGTTTTGGATTTGGGTAATGTAATAGGTAGGTACTCGGCTGTAGCATTTCTTTAAGCAAGTAAATAGAAAATGCTTTATGTGAACAGTAAAATGGTTGGTATGGTATTTACATGTTCATTGTTGGTACTTTTTCAGAATTTTTGATTCTGGACTCTGTTCATGATGCAAATGTTCTGAGTCTCCATTTTTGTTTCTTCAGTACTTGAACAATAACTGGAACTTTGTGGCTAGGTTCGCATAGAGGCTGCTTTAACATTGCGTGTATTGGCCGAGGTTGATCCTACTTGTGTTGGTGGTTTGATTTCCTATGGCGTGACTACACTCACTGCTTTAAGAGAAAATGTTTCTTTTGAGAAGGTACAATTAATTTTCTTGGCCTGGCACTTTCCAATTCCAATTTTGCTGTCGTCTATTTGTGAATATGCTCTGTATGGATCTTCTAATTAATATGGAATCGCTTTGAGAGTGAAAAATGATGTGAATTTTTTGCCTCTTGTTTCTTGCTCTTGTTCCAAATCCGTTGATCAAAATATTCTACTGTCTCAATTTTGGCAAGATGAAGTTTATTTGTTCAGTCATTCTTCTCTAATCCTTGTTGCTTACTAGGATGTTGAATTCTGTTAATTCTCATTGATGGTTTCCATATTGCTTCCCTTCTTCTGACTTTCAAGACTCGGTTTGTCTGCATACATGCAGTATAATTATAGCTAGGGCTTTGTATAAACTGTATTTGATTTTGTTTTTGCTTCACAAGACTTTTGAATGATTTGATTAGAAGATGAAATATAAATCATTTGCTTTTTGAATTGAATAGGTATTGTTCATTTTGTTTTTGCTTTATGAGGCTTGGATTCAGAAATTAGAAAGCTAGATGCAAGTGATTTGCTTGTCCAAGGCACTCTATGTGGTGTTCTGTGCTCAAGCTGTTCATAGTAAGTCATTTAGATGAAGGGAGGCATGCTGTGCTGGTGCTTTCATGTATGCATATCACAGTAGTTGTAAATCACATCTAGAAGCATGGGAACAATCATGACTTAGGTAGTGTTATGTGTTTCATGACTGAAAACAACATTTCAATGGCCTTATCATTTCAATGCTGGCTTTTGTTATTTCCTTGTGCTCCTTTTGAGATTTGAAAATGAGTTATCCATCTTGAAGCTCTTATTTAAGGACCAACTTCTATGAGATGACAAGGATAAATTGTTGATGATAATCAACATATATCCCTAGCACCTTAATTTCAAGTTTGTCTTATCAAAAACTTTTGGGATCTATTTTAACTTAGTTTGTGGGTACTTTCCTAGTGTTGAGTTCCATAAATAGATGCATCTTCTCAATCACATGTTAAAATAAGGGGAGAAAAATCTTGAAACATAGTGAACTTTTTTCACCCTATTAGAAATTGTGATACATTTATTATATTCAGTATATCTATTTTTTCAACATATCACTAGGATGATAGGTTTTAAAACCTTGGCTTACTGTAATGTATCTTTATCATGTATTGTCCTTTTCACTAAATTGTTTTGTTGTTACCAAATTAATATTAGCAAGTATTTGTATTAAAAATGTTTTTCAAGTGCTTATAATTGAAATAAGTAATTACAATTACTATATTTATGACGTAATAGAAGTCTTTGCTTATTTTAATTTGTGGAAAATGAGATTGGTTTGATATAGTGGTCATTTATTTAGACTACATGCACAACATCCTTGCAATGTGAAGGGGAATGCTACATACATTTGGCACTCAATAGAACCATCAATGCGGGATGTCTGTGTACAAAAACACCTTTTTTTACACTCGTTAAATTTATAAATTCTTATCATTTGTTGGTTTTTGTTGTCTATAGGGAAGCAATTTGAAAATTGAGCTTGATTCTTTGCATGGACAAGCAGTAGTCCTGGCAGCTTTGGTGTCTGTTTCACCCAAATTACCTCTTGGTTATCCAGCTAGGTATGACTATTTCATTTTATACTTGCAAGGAACTTGCTTTTGGTTTTACTTATCAATCTCATGGCATGTCTCTCTCTCTAACACGTCCTACATTTCTTGGGTAGAATGATTAACATTTCAATTCTTTCCATGAGGTCAAATCCTTTATAATTAATTTGTTTTAACTAGATCCTGCAAAAATTGCTTGTTTGATTTATGAATGATTGCCAAAAAAAAAAAAAAAAAAAAACTATGAGATTTGGTATAATTTGATAATTCCTTTTTCAGAGTTCAACACTTCGGCCCTTGAATTTTGTAAAGTTCAACACTTTAGCGATTTTTCTATGGACCAAACTGCCTTTTTTTTAATACTACGACATTTTTCAACCTATTTGTAGTTTTTAAGGGACTAAGGTGTTGATTTTTTAAATATCCAATTGGAAAAGGGAGGACCAAAGCGTATTTTAGGTCAAATATCATTTTTTTTTTTAGTAGTTTTTCATGTAGTTTGATATCTTTCAACATTGTTTAGTTGAACTTTACAAATTCTAAAATGTCGAGGATCAAGTGATCTGGTTAGAAATAAATAAGGAATAAGATTGGATTTGGCGTTCATATTTCTGTTTTGTTTGCTTCTTTGTTGTTGATTTATAGGTTTCATGCCAGATGAAAGCCAACAACAAACTATGTTCCTCCTTGCGTGCCAAAAAACATAGTAATTTGGTGATACTACCTACCATGGAAAGAAACATGCCAAAAAAATAGGCATGTTGAAAGAAACTCATGCATTCACTTTTCCTTGAATATTAACCAATGTAATTGCAAATAAATTTATCTCAGCAATATTTTATCATGTCAATTGCCTGAAATGATTTTCGATATGATACTACATTGGGAGTCCTTGACACCCAATATTTGAGTCAAAACACTGCCTTGTCCAGAGCATATTAATAAGAAAGTATTTCATAAGATACTATTTCATCCTTTGTTTATTGAGCATGTATTCCTGTGACCATGGTTCTGTTGACTTTGTTTCGTTGCTATCATTGTTTTAGTTGTTTCAGAAACCTACATAATCATATTGTTGTACTCAGATTGCCCAGATCAGTGCTTGAAGTTTCAAAGAAAATGCTTACAGAATCTACTTGCAATCATATGGCTGCAACAGTTGAAAAAGAAGCTGGATGGCTACTTCTGTCATCTCTTTTGTCTTCTATGCCAAAGGAGGTATAAACATAATTATACATTCAACATTCTTCAGTTGGTGTAGGCAGTGGCCATTTTATGTATACTGCAATTCTATTATTGAAACCTGTAGGAGCTTGAAGACCAGGTCTTCGATATTCTTACATTATGGGCTCCCCTCTTTGGTGGAAATGCAGACCAGGAAATCAAGCAAGTTGTAGATTTGACTTCAAAGATTTGGTAAGTCAATATATATGGGGATGATTATTCTATAAGTTTTGGTATGGATCAGCGTTATGAAACCTCAGCTTGGTACTTACCTATTTGCTTGGATGAGGCAATTCTAGGTAAGGCAAGGTAATTCAGGGACTTGTCTTCAGTGCTTGGGCAAGTGCCAGATGAAGAGTGCCCTAGCAATGAAGCTATTTGAGGCCTGCAGATTGTGCAATGGAATCATTACTAGTGTTTTCTGAAGGGCAACTTTGCCCTATTTTTTTTTTTAAACAAAAGCTAGGATGAAAAAGCTACTCCATAAAAGGATTGGATTTTGAAATCATTCTCACAAATTTCCTTTTACTGCCTTCAATCTTAAATTAAAGATATTGTTATCTTTACCAAGGCCTTTTTCATTTGTTGATATCTTTGATATTCTGCTTCTGCTTTTCTGTAGTGTGTGGTCTGCTGCTGTTGATGCCCTTACTGCATTTATAAAATGCTTTATATCTTCCAATGCTGTGAACAATGGCATACTTCTTCTACCAGTGATGGTATACCTCAGTAGGTACAGTTATATCATTTCCTCACCTCATCTCTTCCATTCATCGTGGTGGCAAATGCTTTTATTACTATGATTTTGTAAATTCAAGTAGCATTGATTCGTATCATTGAGAATTTCCACATATATTGGAAATCAGTGCTCTGTCCTATATACTATGGCTGCAAAGCAAAGAACCATCCAATATTAAGCCAGAAATCGACATTTTCATCATTAGAACATTAGTGGCTTACCAGTCCATTCCTGATCCAATGACATATAAAAGTGACCATCCTCGGATTATCCAATTATGTACAGTACCATACAGGTAATTATTCCCTTTACTTAAGTTGTCTTCATGTGCAAACTTGCACCTCAGTCATTTTCTTGGAATCCTGTATAACTGATTTTCTGGTTATATAAAGGGATGCTTCTAGATGCGAGGAAAGCTCATGCTTGAGATTGCTGCTTGACAAAAGAGATGCTTGGTTGGGTCCTTGGATTCCTGGAAGGTATCTTCTTAAAGAAATTAGTCTGTTCTGTTCTGTAATTTCTGTTCCTTGTGCATTCTTAAAGTGTAGCTGATCCCATAGTGAGTTGAGTTGCTTTTGAAGATTGTCAATGTTGCTCTGAATGTTTTACTAATTTTCTTTTAGGCATGTCAGAGATTTCTTTTTTATCTTAAGCTTATAGTCAAGTTTCTTGTTGATGTCTTCAATCAGAGATTGGTTTGAAGATGAACTTCGTGCTTTCCAAGGTGGAAAAGATGGTCTTTTGCCTTGTGTATGGGAGAAGGAACCCTCAAGTTTTCCTCAGGTAGTAATTGCTTGTTCTTGGCTGGTGTTTTTTCCACAATTAAATTTGATATTGTGCTTTCCAGTATTGTCACAGTTGTTTGGTTTGTTCTCAATAGTTGTTACCATAATATTATTTTAATATCGTCTTTTCTTTCTCTTATCATATGCATTAAGGAATTTTTCTCATCATCAATAATTTTTTGGGACCTTTTTATGTTTTTCACTCTGGCCGTTTCAAGACAATGAGGTCATGCAAAATATCTCTCTCCACCATCGCTCTTTCTAAATTGAATGCTTCTTGATGATGTTGATTAGCATCACAGGAGGGCACTCCTGTTTCAGTCTTGAGTTTGTTTCTGCGTGGGCCACTGTACCTTTATCTGTCTACATATATATGTGTATATGTGTCTGTCTGTGTCTGTGTAATTTCTACATTCCATTAGACTCATTTCTTTGAACTAAAGTGGTTCTAAAGGCCCCAGAACCCAGAAGCATAAGCCGGGAGAGAAGCTAAACAGCCACCTTATCACTGTTCAAATTAATTACAAGATCTGGTTTTTGGAATTGTCTATATTCCTTTCCATCCAATAATCTACAGCATCACAAAGAAGGCACAAGTCCAAAAAACTTTAATAATATATATATATATATATAAACTTGGGATTTTAAACCGACAAAAATGTATGAAGACTCTGAACAAATAATCCACAGTATCACAAAGAAGGCATGCACAAGTCCAAAAACTTTAATAATATAAATTTTTTTTTTTTATCCGAACCTGGGATTTTAAACCCACAAAAATGTATAAAGACTCTGAACTATTTTGAGTTGCATTAAAAGATGTTCTACTGTCATTGCTGTTACATTTGCTATTTCTCATCTTTAATTTACTCATATCCTGTGCTGGGGATTGCTTTTGTTCTGGAAGCCGGAAACAATAAACAAGACATTGGTAAACCAGATGCTTCTCTGCTTTGGAATCATGTTTGCTTCTCAGGTATAAAGATTAGGCATATGGTTTTCATTACTGTACAGCTAAAATGGGATGTCTAACCATTGTTGCTTTATCCTTCAATTTTCTATACAGGATAGTGGTGGGATGCTGCTGCTTCTGGGAATGATTGAGCAGTGTCTAAAAACTGGAAAAAAGCAAGCATGGCATGCAGCCAGTGTGACAAACATATGTGTGGGGTTATTGGCTGGGTTGAAGGTACTCTCTAATTGTCTTTGACCTAATTAAAGACTATTATATAATGTATAGAGTTTACATTATATCTGATTCCATTCTCATCTCAGGCACTGATTGCTTCACGTCCTCAACCTTTAGGATCTGAGATATTAATTGCAGCAGAAGCTATATTTCAGGTGCTGATGTTTTAGTGGGATACTTATTCTCCACACTGTAATCATGGATCCTTTTTCTGTAACAAAATTTCCCTTTTTATTCATACAAAGAAATAACATTACTGATTGAGTTTGTTTTTGCCAATATGCTTTTTGCTTTTATTTATCATTTTAATTTTACAGGGTATTCTGGCAGAGGGAGACATTTGTGCATCGCAACGTAGAGCATCATCGGAAGGGCTAGGTCTTTTAGCTCGCCTTGGAAATGATATTTTCACAGCCAGAACGGTTAGTGACACCTTGTGATATCTGTGCAGCCCCTTTGTTCTATGGTAATCCAATCATAATTATTTATACGAAGATGATGCACATCACTCATAGGAGTTGGTTTTTTATATTTAATTTTATTTTTAAACATAATACTACTTTATTCACTGCTCTGCTAATTTTTTGAAGCCTCTTTCTAAGTTCTGGTGTTATCCATCAGTTTTGACCCCCATTTCTCTCTCCTTCTCTCATATGATGATAAGCAGACTAGGTTGCTTCTTGGTGACCTTACTGTGGCAACAGATTCAAACTATGCTGGATCAATTGCTTTTGCTCTTGGGTGCATTCATCGTAGGTAAATAGCAAATCCTATAAATCTATATCTCCCTCATTCAAGACATAAGCATAGATATCCTGGAATTTTCATATTTGTATTGGCTTGTGATGATTTATACATTCTTTTTAGTTATTTTGATTGGATGAAAAGGTTCCTATTTGTTTGAATGTTGACTGTTTACAAAGAGTTACAAAGCATGTTGATAACTCCTGTTTTGCATATTTGTTCTTCATGCTCATGACTCTGATTATTTTCCATCTATCTGTACTAATTAAATGTAAAAGAGGTCAAGTGCATACTTCAATTCCTATGTTTGACTTTTTATGTTTGGCATTCTTCGTATTTCTACCTCGTGCTATATGATAGAATCTAGGTATATGTAGTGTGTATTTTGTTTGTCTTTGACCTCTACACTGTCTTGGCGGAATTATACTTTGACTACTAGCCCTTCACTTCTAAAATCACAATAAACATCCTCTGTTTTAGTTGTTAGTTATGTTGAAACCCTTAGATTTTTGTAAAAATAGTGAAAGGGGTACTAGGTTTAAGCCTGTTGATGATAATTTACCAATCAAGAGATGGGAAAAAAAACTCACAAGTCAGATTTAAATGGATGAAGTAGTTTCTTCTTCAAAGTGGAACTTCCTTTCAAATTTTATAGGTATCTGAGAACTCTTCCTAACATCTGTTGGTTGGAAATTTAATGAATAGACAGATATCATTGGTAGAATTGTACTGGTTTTCAAATCCTTTATTTTTTAGTCAGTTGAGAATCTGCAGTACTATACTGCTCTATGTAAAGTTCTTATTTCAGAAGCCATGGAGATCTAAAAAGCAAATTGTTAGATGAACTTCAGAACTTTTTTAGCCCTTGAGAGTAATTCCATAATAGGCTTTGAGTAAGTAAGCAATCTTGTAAGCACGAAATCAAAACATCCTATTTCTTATTGATTGTGTTAATGTATGCACAAAAATATGAGGACCTGAAGGCCTCATTTGGAACAAATTGCATGAAAAAAGAAAGAAAAGAAAAAAATAATTCTATTGATAGAATTTCTCTCATTTTAGTAATATAATTTCTTTTATTTGAATGAATTTTAAATTGATAAAATTCAATTTAATTTTATTGTTTAGAATGAATTTATAATGCATTGAAATCATTTTATTTCCTTAAATGTCCTTTATTTAAAATAAATATAGTGTCAATTTAAGTTAAAAAGTTATTAGGGTACTTTTATCTAGTTCTTTAATTAGAATGAATTCTCTCAAAATTTTATGACTTTTAACTTAATTTGACTTTCTCGTCAAATCATTTCTTTTTTTAATGAAAGATTTCAATTCTTTTAAATATAGACTTTCAAAACAACAGAATCATTAAAATAAAATTTAATTCTGTTGAATACTGTTGTGAAAGGTATTTCTTATATTTCATTGAGTGAATACACACACACACACACACATACACGAAAGATGTGTAAGCTAAACTTGAAAGAATCTTGCAATCCCTATAATCAAGTTGTTCTTACTGCTTAGATAACAATATAGATTTTGTAACACTCCCCTTCAAGCTGGAGCATAGATGTCAATCATGCCCAGCGTGCTACATATGTAAGATACTTGATTCCCATGAAGAATTTTTGTAAAGATATCCCTTAATTATTCTCCTGTCTTCACATATGCTATAAAAATCAGGTTTTGCTGTATCTTTTCCTGAATGGAATGATAATCTATCTCAATGTGTTTAGTTCGTTCATAAAACACCGGATTTGAAGCAATATGAATGACTGCTTGGTTATTGCACTATAACTTTGTTGAAATTGGCACCAACCTCAGTTAAGAGTTGAAAAATCTACATAACTTTGCATATAAATTGAGCCATTGCTCTGTATTATTATTCTGCTCTAGATTGAGATACGAGACTCTATTTTTTACTTTTCCATAAAATGAAGTTGCTAACAACAAAAACATAATAACTAGTAGTAAACCTTTGGTCAATTTTGGATCCTGCCCAATCTGCATCAAAAAAACACTCAATACTATTGTGACTATGATTTCGATACAGAATTCCTCGTCCAGGAGCTCCCTTCAAATAACATAGGATATATCCTAAGGCTGCCCAATGACGCACTATTAGGGATGACATAAACTGATTTACAACACTAACTCAATAGGCGATATCAGGACGAGTCATTGTGAGATAGTTTAATTTTTCAACCAATCTCCTATATCGTTTAGAATCTTCAAAAGCATCTCATTTTGTAAGTTTTTGATTTGGGATCATAGAAATATTACATGGTTTGTCTCTCAATTTTCTGGTCTCCATTAATAAGTCCAAAATATACTTTCTCTGAGATAAGAAGATGCCCTTTCAATTTCGCAAGACCTCAATTCCCAAAAAATACTTTAGTATCCCCAAATCTTTAATATTTAAGTTGGCTTTGTGGGAAAGATTTTAAGGATGAAATTCTTTGAGTATCACTGCCCGTAATGACAATATCTAGAATGATGACAGATGCCGACTGCCTGTAGAATACTGTATCATCAAACTTGCTTTTACTTTGTTCGAACCGCTTTACTAGTTGACTGAATTTCCTAAACCAAGCGCAAGGACTTTGCTTTAGCACATACAGTGATTTCTGAAGATGACAAACTTTGCAAACTCCCCCTGAGCAACAAACCTAGGTGGTTTCTCCATATATACTTCCTCTTGGAGGTTCGCATGTAAAAAAGCGTTTTTGACATCAACCTAGTAAAGAGGCCAATCAAATGTGGCTGCCATGGACTTAAATAACTGAATAAAGGTCAATTTGGCCCATAGAGAAAAGGTGTCAAAATAATCTACACCATATGATTATGCGTAGCCTTTAGCTACCAAACGAGCTTTCAGACATGCTATTGTGCTATCAAAATCAAATTTCCTTGGAAACACCTTTTTGCATCCAACAGTTGTCTTACCGATACGAAGTCTACAAGATCCCACCATTGATAATTAAGGCATTCATTTTGTCTATCATAACAATGTGTAAGCCATAATGGGATAAAGCTTAGTGAACAAATTTGGTAATCGTTATAGAGTCGAGAGATGAAACAAAAGAACAAGAAATAGAAGAAAGACGATTATAGGTGACAAACGAAGAAATAGGATAAGTGCACTGACATTCATCTTTTTGAAGAGCAATGGGTTGGTTAAGGTGACTGGACTGTGGATTTAATGAAGAAGAGGAAACTGGGGGATTGCTCACAGGAGGTTGAGACCGTCGAGAATAGACTTGAGTAGTAGGTGGCTTTGGTGGAGGAGGTGGCTTTGACTGAGGTAAAGAGACAGGATAGGTAACAGGATAGACGAGTAGATCATCATACTCGTGAGGATCCATAGAAGCAAATGTAATAGGAAAGAATGGGAGATGTTCATAGAATGTAACATTAGCTGACACAAGATACCTGTTTAAAAGAGGAGAATTACACTTATACCCTTTTTGGAGATGGGGATAGCCCAAGAAAACATATTTCAGTGACTTAGGGTCCAATTTTGAAATTTATGGATGAGTAAAATGAACAAAACAAGAACCAAAAATGCGAGGTTCAATAGAAAACAGACTGATTAGGAAATAAAATTTTGTACCAAAGTCTGACCATGAATAGCAATAGAGGGCATGCAAGTAATCAGAAAACAAGCTGTAGACAAAACATCAACTCAAAACTGTTTACGGACATGCATTTGAAATAAAAGAGCCCTGCCTGTTTTAAGATGTCTGTTTTTCCTTTCAGCTACCTTATCTTGTGATGAAGTGTCAACCCACGATAATTGATGAAGAATCCTATTATGAGTCATTCAAGTTTGAGAAGAATCAGAAAAATATTCTTTAGCATTATCACTCTTTAATATTTTACAGACTGATTAAACTGAGTATGAATTTCAACACAAAAAGATTGAAAATGTGAAAGTAACTCAGAACGAGGTTTCTTAAATAAAGCCAAGTCATACAAGAAAATCATCTATAAATGTAACAAAATATCTAAAAGCAGTCTTAGAAACAATATGACAAGGTCCCCAAACTTTCGAATGCACTAATAAGTTGTGATTGACCCTTTTATTAACTCGAGGACTAAAAGTCATACGATGATGTTTTGCAAACTGACAAGACTGACAATATGGAGAAGAGTACAAAACTAAGTGCATAATTTTTGTAACAAAGGTAAAGATGGATGTTCCAACGACAATGGGCTTCAAAAGATGATACAGTGTTGGAACAAGGGATCGAGGTATCAATATATCTAAAACATATAGACCGCTTGATTCACGTCCATTACCAATAATTCTCTTCGTCAAAAGATCCTGAAATATACAATAATTAGGGAGAAATGTGGCAACAATTAAAATGACGAGTAATTTTGCTCACAGATATTAAATTGAAGGAAAATCCTGACAACTTAATATAAATGATAAGTAGTAGGGTGAGATCGACAATGCAGAATGAACAACAAAAGAGGTGAAACCATCTACTAAGGTGACAAAAGATGGTGAGTTGTGGTTTAAAGGTGGAAAAAAGACTAAGATTACCTATCATATGATTTGTGACGCCAGAGTCAATCACCCATGAAGATAGAAGACATGTCTTGGTGTTACCTAACTTGGCACTAGCATTGATAGACTGAGATGAATTCCTTATTGCTTTTTGATACTGGAGAAACTTTGCATACTCTTCTATGGAAATTGTAACAGTTTGATCAACAAATGGAGCAATGCTGCAATATAGGCTAACGGAGATCCAGAAGATATCTGATTTTTCTTATGTAATTTCTGACAAGTTCACTGAGTATGCTCGGTTTCATGGCAATAATAGCAGAGTACCTCTCTTGTATTTCGGTTGTTATCATTTCGACCACTGTTACCTCCACCTTGGTTGTGATCCTGAATGTGAGATCAGCCAATTGTGTCCCTGCGAAGATTGACAAATGCACTAGAATGTTGTGCAGGAGGGACAAGAGCACTAGTGTCCATGCGAATTACTCTGGTAAATACCTCTTTTAAAGAGGAAATCTCAACACTAGCCAAAATTTGTGATTAAACACTTTCGAATTGGGGATTAAGACCTGCAAGAAAACTAATGACCGCCATCTGCTCATGTTGAGTCTGCTGGACTTTGATGTCAGGTAACAAGGCATTCAACTCCTCATAAGTGCATTTAAAATTCATAAAATATGCTTGAAGGGACTGATTTTGCTATTCAACTTGATAAAATCTTTGACACATTATAAATACAAGAAATATTTTCTTTACCAGAGTACAAAAAGGCTAAATACCCCATAAATTCTTTCACATACTCATAATGTGTGACAAGGCCAACTATTTCAGCATTAATAGAATTGCGAATTTGCAAAAACAATTGAGCATCATCTTTCAGCCATTCATTACTAGTATAATCAGTAGGTGGATCCTCAGTTACATGATTATCTTTAGAAATACTGTGAAGATAAAGTCTGATAGTCTTGGACCAGTCTAAATAATTAGACCCCTCTTGCTTTTGTTCAGTGATTTTGGACGGAATAGGAACCGCACTAGGCATAATTAAAGACTTTCGTTCAACCATTTAGTCTTTAATCAATCAAGAAAGACACCAAAATAACAGTCAATCAAAGAAATCCAGTAGCCAAAACAAATATGCAAAGCCAACAAATAGACCTGAGAAGATAGTAATAACCAAACAAACCATAGAACCAATAAACAAACCCAATATAGAGAAACTAACCCACTAGGAAGCTGGGGAGGTTACGGCAGCTTCGGGAATAAACACTGACCGTGACATAATCGCAGGTAGGAGCTTCACAGGTCGACGCGTGTGGGATAAGACATACCCTTCTCATGGCACGTGAGGGCTACATCTTGGGGCAGATGGTGATCGGATTTGATGGAGATGTCGATCGACAGGTTCCAATCCTTCCTAGGTGGGTGGTGACTATCACTGGTGGCCGGAGGTGATTGACCCACAAACCGGGTTGGTTTTTGCTCACTGGGCAGACTGGGAAAGACACTCTGCTCACTTGGGTAGATAACAAATGCCGGAAAAAGAGAAAATGAAAAAGCACAAAATTTTATCTTGTGGTTTTTGTTTTTAGCAAATATGGTTTTGTGGTTTGTTTGCTGACAAAACTCTACCCTGTGGTATAACGTCGTTTACAAAATGTTTTCAAATCCGCAACTCAGTTACATCCATCTGATTTGGTATCAGATTCTGTACATCATTTCAACTAATTATATATGAGTACATAATTTTTTTCTCTAAATACATAATTTGTTCATTTTTTTAATTATATATATATATATATATATATATATATATAAGCAAATTCTGTTTCTATTGTTGTATAATTTGTTCAAATATATATAGAAAGTAAACAAAAAAATAAATAAATTTTGTATTTAGAATGAATAAATTTTTTATCCAAATTTTAGATACATAATTAGTTGAAATAATGTATAAAATTTGGTACTGGGCCAGGTGGGAAAAAAAAAGATAACAATTTGGAAATGACATTATATCATAGGGTAGGGTTTTGCTAATAAATAAATTACGGGACCATTTTTTCTGAAGAGAAAAAGCACAGGGTAGACTTTTCTTCTTTCCTAGAGAGAAAATTTTCTTAACTAGCTTTGATACCATGTTGTGAACGGTATTTCTTATATTTCATTAAGAGAATATCCATGGATATAAATATAAGATGTGTAAGCTAAACTAGAAAAGAATCTTGCAATCCTTATAATCGGGCCATTCCTACAGTTTGGGCAATAATACAGATCTTGTAACAAATACAAGGACCTAAAGGCCCCGTTTGGAACAAATCAAATGAGAAAAGAAAAGAAAAAAAAAAATTCTATTGATAGAAGTTCTCTCATTTTAGTAATAGAATTTTTTTTGTTTGAATGAATTTTAAATTGATAGAATTCAATTTAATTTTATTGTTTAGAATGAATTTATGATGCATTGAAATCGTTTTATTTCCTTAAATGTCCTTTATTTAAAATAAGTACAGTGTCAATTTAAGTTAAAATGTTATTGGGGTAATTTTATCTAAATTTTTTTTAATTAGAATGAATTCCCTCAAATCTTATTGCTTTTAACTTCATTTGACTTTCTCATTAAATCATTTCTTTAAAAGATTTCAATTCTTTTAAATACAAACTTTCCAAACAATAGAATCATTAAAATAGAATTGAATTCTATTGAATACAAACAGGGCCAAAGTCTTTCATTGGTCCAACATCAATTTGTCTATTGGCTGATGTTATGGATAGTTATTACAAGTTCAAGTCAAAGTGAGTCTGATAATGACAAAGTTTTTGCATAAGGTTGAGTTGGTGTTGTTTGTTTGCACTGCTGTTAATTTGCCTGTAATGTTCATTAGCGTATGCAAGCCGCTGGATTTTATCACATTTTTGTGCTTGGTTTCTTATGTAATTTTCCTCCCTAAATGCAGTGCAGGAGGAATGGCATTATCAAGTTTAGTGCCTGCAACCGTGAGCTCAATATCTTCACTGGCTAAAAGTACAATCACTGATTTACAAATCTGGTCTTTGCATGGACTTCTTTTGATCGTTGAAGCTGCTGGTTTCTCTTATGTATCCCATGTCCAGGTTATTGAATTTCTTAGTTGGGTTCAAATTCTTCTTTTCTCATTTACATGTTGTTTGGCTTATCCTTTTCTCTCTCTCTTTTTGATTATCCCAAGCAATATGGATATCATTGACATGGGTCGACAAACCTGTTTCAGATATTCTCTACTCTTTGAGGTTTTTTTGGTGTTGGTTCAATAAATTCAGCTACATATAAAGAAAGTTTAGGAGGGCAATATATTAGCTGAGAATGAACTTTTTCTTCTTTTCTTTGGTTCTCTACATGTACATAAAATTAAAAATCCTTGTTGTGAAGTGTTTCAGATACCAGCAAAGTTGATTCAACCAGTGACTCAAATAAATGCACATATGCAGGAGTTCTTAGATGATTTTGCTTGAGGCAACCTTTTAAAACTAGCATAATCAAGCATTAAGTTCTGGGTTAATCTTTAATTTTGCTTTTGGCCTTTCTGATCCTTTTGTTGCCAACGCCCGTTTTTGTTTTTAGCAAATATAATTTTTACTAATTGTTCCAGTGGTAATTTATTGCTCAATATATAATGCATGGCAGAGTTTCAAATTTCTTTTGATATATATATATATATATATATATATATATATATATATATACTTTTATTATTTGAGTTTTCCATACCACACAGTGTTCATTGATTTTTCAATAATATGTTCTTTTCTTTTTATTTTTTCTTCATCTGCAGGCAACACTTGGCCTTGCCATGGACATTCTCTTGTCTGAAGAAAATGGATTAGTTGACCTTCAGCAAGGGGTGGCCCGCCTTATAAATGCCATTGTTGCTGTACTTGGTCCTGAACTTGCTCCTGGCAGTATTTTCTTTTCACGCTGCAAGGTAATTCTATGGCCCATGAAGTTCTGGAATAGAGTTAGACTTGTTTTGTTTTTGAAAATTTTAGCAATCAACTATCTCTCAGTAACTTATTTTTCCATGACATTTTGGTGACTGCTCTTTGTAGTATAAAATGAATTCCCTTTCTTATTATTAGCACTCTAGTTCATGACTCATGATAGTGGACTAATTCTGACAAAAAATCTTGTATCCAGTCTGTCATTGCAGAGATAAGCTCCTGGCAAGAAACTGCAACGCTGCTCGAGTATGTCAGCAAGTTGTTCATTCCTTTTTCCTTTTTTTCATTTTTTTTGATACTTTATAACCAGTGATTAAAAGCAAATAAAATTCATAAGTGTTGGATTGATCACTGAAGGATCCCAAAGTTTGATCAATTTTACATTTATGGCAGATTCTGTGGAAAAGATCAATTTAAGCTAAATTGAGTTATCAGGTGCTATTGCAGCTAGATCAATATCTCCCATGATTACAACTCTTATTTAAAATATAGCTACAAGTTTTTTTTTTTTTTTTTTTTCCATAAAACGAACTGCCAACGTTGTAACTTATGATGAATTTGAAGAATTTAGCCTAAAAAATTCTTTTGTAATTGCTCTGTCATCTCTTAGAAGTTGTCGACTAACACTTTTGCTCATCTGGCAGGAGTGTCCATTTTACTCAGCAACTTGTTCTTTTTGCCCCACAAGCTGTTTCTGTGCATTCTCACGTGCAAACTCTTCTTTGGACTCTTTCCTCAAGACAGGTTTTGTTCTTTAAATCTTGAAATTTGTTGTTGAATAAATTGATATTACTTTTTTTCTTGTTCTTCTAATACAAGTTGGTTTCAATGGAAGCAGCCAACTTTGCGACATCTTGCTATCTCCACTCTGCGGCATCTCATTGAGAAGGACCCGGTAAGTAGTTAATACATAGTGTATTTGTATCCTTGCATCTTTCAATTGACAACCACAATCTCAATGTGGTAGATGCTTGTGATGATCTGCTTGTAACAGGTTTCTGTTATCAATGAGCAAATAGAAGAGAACTTGTTTCACATGCTAGATGAGGAAACTGATTCCGAGTAAGTCAACAATGATCCTTCTTGCTTTGGTGTTTGATTAATTCGTAGGTTGGAAGATCCTTGAAAAGTGGAGTTGCTCAACTAATTTGTATTAAGGTTTCATTTTTAGTTCAAGTTCAAATCGTTCATGTGGGGTTGTCATTTCGTTGTTTTTGCTCTTTCTACATAAAATAGCTTTTCCATAAAAATGCAACTTGAGGCTTTCTAAATTTGTGTGTTTGTGCTATTGTTGAGCTCATGTACATTGATTAACACACTTTGAGCCCTCATACTTTTATTATTATTATTATTGTTGTTTTTGTTGTTGTTATTATTGTTATTATTTTTATTGTTGTTGTTATTGATATTGTTATTGTTGTCATTATTATTATCGTTGTTGTTGTTGTCGTTATCATTATTATTAAGGACTCTTGAGAGAGTAAAAGTAAAATTGATAAGAATTTCACAGACAACAGTTTGAAAATATTAAGAACATATCATTTTTTCAGCATTGAAATCACTGAAGCTACGGTAAACAAATAAAATTAATTTAGTGCTTGTAAAATTTTTGAGTTCTATTTATTAAATTAGGTTATTTTTCTAAGAGCATATTTGACATTGCTCGAAAAAATCTGATTTTGAGCCAAAAAATAGATGAGATTCTCTTTCCTAATTGATTATAATTTTTTTTCAATGTGAGTTTTATAAGTAAAAAATTTGATTTTGAAAAAAGCTTATTTTTAAAGATTTTATCAATAACAGTTTTTTTATTTATAAAACTTGTATTAAAAAAACTATAATTACATATGAGAGAATTTTTTCTATTTGTTTATCTCAAAATCAGATTTTTCTGATAGCAATGCCAAACATGTTCTAAGAAAATACTACTTTCTAGTAATTTTTAAAATGTTGTTAATAAATTTTTCATCAATTTTACTTTTGCTCTCACAAAGTCCTTAATTTAAGGAAAAAAAGTTCAAGGATTCAGTGTGTATGAATCAAAGTATAAGTGCTCAATAGCCAAAAAACTCAAATTTTAAAGGCTTCAAAATGCATTTTTTATTTTCATGTTCCTACATTTAATTTGTGTTTCATGAATCATAATCTTGATGAGCAAATATAGCCATTCATCCATCTCCAGTCTACCACTAATCATTAGCCATATTGTATGCCAAGAAATGACATTTACAGCCTTTCTTTGAAGGATAGCATTGTCACTTGCATGTGCAAAGACATTAGAACATGAGTTTGTACTGGTTGGTTATTTGAACATTAACATTTGGCACCCTTCTTTGAACGATAGCATTGTCACTTGGAATTGCAAAGATATGAGAGCATGAATTTACATAGCTTGGTTATTTGAATGAAATGAAAACAGATGCATGGCTTGTCATATGGCATATGGCATTAATTTGGCTATCATAGGGCATTAACTTGAATAATCAAGTTCTTTCGCATGAAAAATGTATTTTCAGTCTTATGAATAGAAGTAGTAGTGTTGTGACTCATTACATGTGTATTTTCATTATAGAAAACACTTCTATAACCGTATTCTTTCTATGGCATTATGTTAACCCTATTATTTTTCATATAATCTAGCTCAAATCTCACTCTAAACTTTGTGAAATCTTTAGCAAGACTTTGTACAATAATTCATAATATGCCTGGAGTAAAAGAAAGAATTTGTTTTGTAATTTCTGTCCTTAAATTCTGAATTACTTTCATTCTTGTAGGATTGGTAATTTAGTACGTGCAACAATTATGCGATTGTTGTTTGCTTCATGCCCTTCATGTCCATCGCATTGGATATCAATATGTCGAAAAATGGTAAGCTCCTTTATCCATGACAATTGGCATTTGTCTATGATATAGAACTTTGCAAAACATACCAAAACATTATATAAAACTTTTTTTAAGAAACTTTCAAACCCATAACTTGCAAAGGTTCTAAGAGGGAAATATTTTAGAAATCTCGCTTCAACTTGATATTATTTTGATCTTACTTTGTGATTTCTTGAATATATTCTATTATACATGAATGTTGAGTGTGTCTTCACTTGGTATGTTGGTCTTGTTCCTTAACCTAAAAGTAGGGTGAATTGGATTGGTGAAACTTTTTCAATTTGACTAATAAAAACTAAACAATCAATGAAAGTGAAGGAAGGTAGTTCACACTAAGGATTTATAGAGGTTCGATTCTCACCATCTAATGCCCTCTCTTCAAAGCCCTCATTGAAAGTTGTCTCTACTTAGATCATAGATTTAAATCACGGCGTGGTCAAGATTGCGATCGTAGTCATCTGTAACGATAACTAGGCTATCGTGGTTGTAATGTAATGATAATGGCAAACCGCTATGCAAGTTTTATGTAAAAAATTGTAAAATATTACAAACTAAACAATATTTTCATAAGTTACTAAAACTATGAGTTATAACTAACTAGTAAGTATAAATTCTATTCTTTAATTTTTTTGAGTTTTTTGAGCTAAACTGTGAAGAATTTTGAAAGGTAAGATGACTAAGTTTTGATTTGGCACAAATGAAATGGAAACATAAGAAATAACTAGGAGAAGAACAATGAAACAAAAAAAGAGAATCTTCTACGTTATGTAACGGCCTTTACTATTACATAATGGTTGTTACCATTACATTATACGGCCGTTATGGATTATAGAAAATTTTCAACCATCAAATAATGGTCATAACGATAATAGAGGGCAAAAAATACCATTACATAATAGTCTTTATGTTACGTAATGACTGTTATTTAATTCTATGACTCATATCAACTTGCAGGTGTAGATCAAGCAATTATAGTATTTGATTGCTAAAACTCTTGTAGTTCTTTTAATCCCACAAACCAACACTAACTACAGTTTACAGTCCTTACTATGATCGTGTACCACATGGATTAAAGTTCTCTCAACCTAAGAGTAAAAATAGAATGCTTATTAACAAAGATTAACTATCAAACAGAGCGCATCTAGCTTACAAGCAAATGAAGCTTTAAGAATGATGATCTTAACTTGTTTAAGCATTAGAGAGTTGTTGTAAGAGTTTCATTACAAAATACAAATTTCTAACATAAAATAGGCTTATCATGTGGCTAATCAAACATAGAATACAGAATGGTATCTATTGTATTTTGTTTAATTATATTAAATTCCTTTTTAGCTATTGACTTAGCAATGATTGATTATTGTACCTTAGCCAAAGATTTGATATTCAATACTAGAAGCCAACTAATAGGACATGCCCTAAATGTTTAGGTCAATAAATCCTATTTTGAACACTCATTATCTCTATCAAATTCATGATATACCCAACATACGCTTTATGAGTGATTTTTAATTAGGTCAACCAAACTCATAAATCAATATATAAAAATTTCTTGACAAAATACTACAGTGTTCTCAAGTCAAATGGCTAGTTACATACCACTTATAAGACTAGAACATAGACACACAAGCATTGCTCTGCATGTCTATTCTTTGTGGGTCATTCAATGAATTTGTTCTCTAACAAGAACCTATATTTATGTTCTAAGTATCTCGCATACTTCTACCTATGAGATCAGTAGCTTCCTTGATCCTTAAGGAAAGAACATACATGTGCTAGTTGCTATAACACTATTAATGTCTAGTCCTGATAGTGTATTGACTTGAAACATTTAAGAATGATACTTTGACAATAGATATTTCAAGCCACCTCTTCAAAGTATGTACATTCCATGGACTTCATCTTAAACATTATATAAAAAATTAAATAAAACACAAATAGCAATGTATCAAACAATGGAGATGCCAAATATATAAGGAAATACCAATGATACATGATTAATGTTTTAGTATATGACAAAGCCAACAAATTGGCTATCTGAGCATGCACTAACAACTGCTGCTCCTTAGGTGGCTTGACTTTCGTGGCCACGACACCTTCTAATGGCTATTTTCCAATTTGATGTTATCAATCTTAATGGGCATGACTCCATCCACATGGTCTAAAATGTTCAAAATCACTTCAAAGTTGTTCTTCAAACTTTTGATTACTCGTATCAAACTATGCAAACCTTGTCCTAAAGGTATTTTACATCATTTGAGGTATTTTTAGTTGTTTTTGAGTTTCAAATCTTGCTTTATTTTTATTTTATTTTATTATATTATTATTTTTTTATAGAGGTGGGGTGGGGTAAGCCTAGAGTTCAAATTCCTAAGGTTGAAGGACCATGCAATATCTAGTAATTGGTCGGAACTTTTTTTCTGTTTTTTGGTACATGTTTGACATGTTGCAAATTGTTCTGTGAATGGTAGATGTCATTAATCATAAACTCTAAGACTCCGTTTGTTTCATAGAAAATAATTTGTCTGCGGAAAATATTTTTCGAGACAATTGTTTTTTAAGGAAATTATTTTCTGACCAGTATTTTTTTTGGTGTTTAGATTACACTATAAAAAAAATAAGATTATAACAAAATTTAGACTATAAATATTTTATATTTATACTATTTATTGTTTAATATAAGAAAAAATATGATGACCGGTAATGGTATCGGTAGTTAAGGATGACCAATAATAATAAATACATGTATTTATAAGATTTATTTTTCATTCATTTTCCTGAAAAATAACTTAGTTTTCTCTTTGACCAGAAAAATATTTTCTGCTAACCAATTTTCCTAAATGCACCAAATAGAGGAAAATAAGAAAAATGTTTTCTTGAAAATATTTCCACGAAACAAATGGAGTCTAAGTTTTGGATGTCAAAAAATCAGGCTACTGACTATTTTTCCTCCATAGCAGCAAGACAACTAATTGAATGAGTTCTTTAAACCTTGTTCAGGTTCTTGCTACATCCGCAAGGCAAGATGCTGAAGCCAATAGAGTCACCGAAAATCATCTCAATTCTCTAGACAGTGACTCGAGATTGAACATTGGAGAAGATGATGAAAACATGGTCTCTGGTTCTAAGGGTGTGCAAGTGCAAGGTCATGTGTTGGAAGCTTCAATTAGAGATAAGCACCTCAGATATCGAACAAGAGTTTTTGCCGCTGAGTACGTTCCTTTTTTTTTTTTTTACGATGAATTTCTTGGTATATGCTAAGATCTATTTGCTTTTTGTGAGTCTTTCTCTACATTATGTTTCACTTCTTGTGAAGATCATTTGGACCAAATTAATTGATCCTTTTGTACATCCTTGAGCTTCTGAATGATATATAACCTTCAAAACAAAGACTTGATTCTCATTTTGTCAGTAATGATGTTGATCATATACATGCTGCATGCAAATATATGTGATGCTGGAAATGAGATAATAATTCATAAAAAACACATTAAAGCTAGTGTAATATATATCATTGGCATATTCAAACTTACACAGAGGAAGCCTTTAGTCATATTTGCTCATCATTTTGATAATAAGTTAGATTTCCTGTGTAGATCTCTGGCATGGAATTCAAGTGATATGCATGCTTAGTGATCAGCATTTTATTAACAGTTGCACACCTGACAGTGTCTTTGGTCCTGAGTGTTTACTTTTCCTTAATTTGATTAATTAATTTGTTTGAATGCAGGTGTTTGAGTCATCTACCTTCAGCTGTGGGAAGTAGTCCAGCTCATTTTGACCTTTCTTTGGCAAGGAAAAGACATAATGTGATGATCTCTGGAGATTGGCTGGTCCTCCATGTCCAAGAGCTGATTTCGTTGGCTTATCAGGTTCTGGCATGATGAGTCAAAATTGGGATGTTATCTTGGTTCAAATAATAGTTAAAGTTCTGAAATATAATTAGCAATTAACATATTCTTCATTTCCTACATGAACTAGATAAGCACAATTCAGTTCGAAAACATGCGGCCAATTGGGGTGGGACTCCTTAGTACCATTGTTGATAAGGTATATTTCCGCGAAATCATCTGTTAATGTAAAACTTGTTGTTTGTTTTTTTCTATTTGTTATTAATTGAGGTTTTATTTTTTGATATAAACTTCTCCTTGTACCAATTCATAGATTTCAGGTGGTATTCGTGATTCACATTTCTAGTTCTACAGACTTAACTTCTTTGTTCCACCTCGCCTAATGAAAATAAAAAGACAATAGTTATTTCTCTGCCAGTAGCATTGCTACCTAGCGAGAAAATTGCATGTAGGAATTTTTGTGTGAGTCTCTTTGGGAATTTTTTAAAGTCTTGGTAGGCTCACAATAGCCTTCTGTGAGCGGAATGGTGGGCAGAATTTTTTAGGCGTGTTATAGAGGAATGGGAGAATGTTTGTTTATTACATGACTGTTGGGGGGATTTGAACTCGAATTGTTTTTTGTTTCTGCCTGCAGTTTGAAGTTGGAAGATGGAACCACTAAAGGCTTCTTGATTTTCCTTTGGTCCTCAATTAGAGGGAGCTATTGTCTTATTCTAGAGATACTAAAATTATAATTGTGTTAATATAGCAGTAGTTGTACACAAATTCATGACCAGGGCAGATTTGAATGATAAGGAAAATGATATAATTACCTGGTGCATTTTTCCTTTTTGTCATACTTGTCCAACCTTCTTAGACTAATCAACGTGTATTAAGAAAAATAAGTAGATTAAGCATAATTTGTTTGTGCTATACATTCTTGTTTGCAGTGTTGAGTTTTACAGGACAATGGCTTATCCTCCATGTTCTTGTCTCTTCTCTTTCTTTCACAATAAATTTCCATGTCTTGTGATAGAAATATAGACTATTCATAATCTCTTTCCCATGTTCTCTATGTGATGACATTGATTAGTTGCATTAAATATCTGATTTTTGACTTGAAATGGCATCCCATTGCCGCATTTTTAGAAGTTGAGGTATAATATCTTTGTGATGCTCCTGGACCTTCCCTGTGGTGTACCCTTGTCATTCTGTTGACAAGAGAAAACTGCCATTAATTTGCAGTATTAGATTGCTTCATCTTATGTAAAATAACTGCTGCTTTTGTAGAAATTAAGTGTTTATTTGTTATAAGGTTATACTTGATTGTTGCTTTATTCTTTCTGGAATTTTGGTACAAGTAAAAATCTATGCAATGCTGGAGCAGATTCTCTTTTGCTTGATGCACTTGGTGTATTCTCAGTATTAATTTGTTTCCCCCTGCTTTTTGGAATACAGTTTGAAACAATACCTGACCCGGAGCTATCAGGACACCTTCTACTGGAACAGTATCAGGTATGTTGATTGGTTAGTTATCAAAAGCAGGCTGCCAGCAGCCCACCCACAGTTTGGGCAGAGGCTTATTATTGAACTATTATTTCCAACATTAACAAATTTTATCAAATATATCAAAATGATCGATGGATAATTAAAAGGAATCTTTTTTAGCATTTTTGTTATCAATGATTGTATTTTCATGTGGAATCTAATAAATATCAGGGAGGCATTTTACAATATCAGAGCTGCACAATGCTAAATCATTTATTGATTCAATATTTATTATAACGATATTTATCTATATGCATAATGTTTTTTTTATACATATGCACCCAAACAGATTATCCGATATATATTGTTAAATGACTGCATTTTTGCCAACATTTCTTGAGAGAATTAGGTTTTTGTCATGTAGGCTCAACTTGTATCTGCTGTTCGCACTGCATTAGATGCATCCTCTGGCCCTATTCTTCTCAAGGCAGGGTTGCAGTTGGCGACTAAGGTGTGGAGTGTACATATATGGTTGTTCTTGTTTTACCTGTTCTGACAACATTTGGCACATAGATGTAAATGAATTGACCCTCAATTTTTAGATAATGACAAGTGGAATACTGGGCGGGGATCAAGTTGCAGTCAAGCGCATATTTTCACTAATTTCACGGCCACTCAATGAGTTTAAGGATGTTTATTATCCCTCATTTGCAGAATGGGTCTCTGGCAAGGTATCTTCTTTTTTCAATGAGTCCTGGGACAGGGAGGAGTGATGGGGTTGAAAGAGTGGGGTTTGCAGATGTTGTAACTTGTGATACACTTTCAGATAGCATGATTGCCTTTTTATGTCCTTTCATATCCAGATTTGCTTTTCATTAGGAGACTAGTTTTACTAACTTCTTAAATATGAAATAGATCAAGATAAGACTTCTTGCTGCTCATGCCTCTCTCAAATGTTACACATTTGCTTTCCTGAGGAGGCATCATAGTGGAGTTCCAGATGAGTGTCTTGCATTATTACCATTATTCTCGAAGAGTTCGAGCATTTTGGGGAAGTACTGGATTGGCATTCTTAAAGACTATACTTATATTTGTTTGTGTTTGAACCTCAAGAAAAAGGTAAGTGTCACACATTTGAAATCTGTTAGAAGTTTCCCCTATTGATTATTTTCTTGTTTTGCATAGTGTCTATTTTTTGTTTTTTGGGATGGAGAACTTCTTACATAGTATTTTTTTTCTCACTGGACAGTGGAATCCATTCCTTGATGGGATTCATTCACCTCTAGTTTCATCAAAATTGCTTCCTAGTTTGGAAGAAGCTTGGCCAGTAATTTTGCAAGCACTTGCATTGGATGCAATTCCTTCAAATATGGACAGGAGTTTCAGGGCAGCTATTGAAAATACATCCAGAAATAGTTTAATTTCTGGTTATAGCATGGTCGAATTGGATTTAGAGGAATATCAATTTTTATGGGGCTTTGCTCTACTTGTTCTATTCCAGCAACAACACCCAGCAATTAACAGACAAATTATACCACTAAGTAGTGCTAAAGTTCAAAATGGTGGAGATTCACCAAGTGAAGAAACAAATCTTACAGCATTGAAGTTATATGAAATTGTGCTCCCTGTTTTCCAGTTTTTATCTTCAGAAATATTTTTCATGGCTGATTTTCTTACTGAAGATATTTGCCGAGAGTTGCTGCAGGTGTTGATCTATCTCTGTTCCTTCTGTTCTTTGAGCCTGTGTAAAGATTTGTTTGCTCTCTGCATTAGATTCATTCTATTCATCTTGTTTCTGTAGTTAATGAAAGAATTTGTTGAGTCATTCACTTGGCCCTAACAGTAGAAATTCCTATGGAGCATACATTTTGAATTCTTCATACGGTAAACAAAACAGAAGTGTAGAGGATGTGCTCTGTGCTTGAACACATTTTGTTAGTGATGCATCTAAAATCCTGGAAACTTTTTTCCACCATAAGTTTTGTGTACCCTACAGCCTTACATGCAAAATTCCAAGCATGCGTCTCATGGAAAGACTCCTAGCTGCAAGGGTTATGGTGCAACATAGTGAAAATGTTATTGTCTTATATAACATGTTATCAATAAAAGGCAAAGTCTCCTTTTAGAGCATAAGATTTCAAAGATGTTAAAATGTAGAAATGTGATACGATTTATGCATATAGGTGTTGTATTCTTGCTTGGAATATTTCCAAAAAAGAAAACATAGTTTTTGCTGAATTTTCTGCATGTGAGAGATCATAAAGCATAGCAAAGTGTACTGAATTATTTCGCAACTAATTTAAGACATTCGAAAAGAAGAAGATTGTAAAAACTCACGACATAGATGCTAACCTCTTGCAAAGTTTTCAAAACTCCCCCCCAACCTGAATGGTCTTTTGTGGAGATTTTTCAACCAAGAAGAGTCAAATGAGTCAATTTCTTTTGAACTGTGGAATGTTGTTATTTTGTTGGCTGTACCTCTAGCTACTTTATCTAGTATAGAGGTCACTTCCGATTTATTAGAAATAAAATAGATTTAGAGTTGTCATCTTTTGTGGCAACTGGAATGATATAACTACTTATGAAGAGGACTCCATTTTTCAGTTCAACTCTAGCATATAATTATTATTTGCTTGTCTTAAAATTGGCCTTGTGCATCACATTATGAACCACCATAAAAAAGGTTATGCATGCAGTCCATGATTCACGTAGTACCATCAACTCACCATTGCTAGCATTGTGCTTTTATTTTGACTGTAATACTAAGATGGCATCCTAAACTTTTATTCAATATTGATGGCTATGTTCTTTGAAACACTATTAAGCATTTATCATACTGAACTTATGCAGGTTTTCTCATACTCCATTTACCTGAATAATTCTTGGAATAGTCTTGCCATATCTGTTTTATCCCAGGTATTCTCCAAAATAATCCTAGTTTCTGCTCCGAGTTTCCAAGTAATTCTATTTTCTTCTCTTTAAGTTTCTGACTAAGTGGAACAATTGTAGCATCATTGCACTGTTTCGAACCATGCATTTTACCATGTCTGTTGTAAAACATCGAAGGTTCCAGCCGTCGCATTTGGAGTTTTTTTTTTTTTTTCCAGCATTGAAATCTGAATAAACCCATTGCAAAAACATGTTACAGGTTTTACACCTACGATAATATTTTTATTAAAGCATTGGCAATGATTACATGTCTCTACGTGATTACATGTCTCTACGTCAATAATTCATACTTGGTGAACTGCAATTTTCTACTTATATATTTTGCTGCACTGAATATTGGAGGCTTTGTAAAAGTTTGTTGTTGTACTGCAATCGCCTTAGTTCTATAGTGAGATATTTTCAACCACCTTCCTGGCCTGATCAGCTTTATATTCTAATTAGTAATTTGTGCACATGGAGCTTATATCAATGTTACAGAAAAGGCAGTCAGCTGTAGTTTGATATAGCGGTATTTTCATGTTGTCCAAGTGCAACAGCATGTTTCAGATGCATGAGCTGACTTCAGTTAAATTTATGTTTTTGGAACAGATTGTGCAGAATTGTCCTGCCAACTTTCTTGAAGAAGAAAAATTTAGTTATCTGGCTGTTGAACTTCTTTTGGCTTATATCTTCAATGTTTTAAAGAGGTCACACCATTGATATAAAAATTAATTAATATGAAACTTTCAGATGTATTCCTTAAAATATTGTTGGCTAAAAGTTCTCTACCTTTTGGTGCTCAGCGCTGATGTAGCTGATGAACCAAACTGGGAAGACTTGGTATCTCCATTGTTTATCACTGCAAAGACAATTGTGAGGCGTTTTGAGCCAAAGGTACGTTTTGTTTATCAGATTCATGCTGTTCTCATGCCTTTTTAGTACACGATGTTTGTGGCGCATTACATCTCTTTTTGAGAATTGTCAGTCTACCTTTTATATTATCATTGTTACCAACCTAAACAGTTGGGTGACTTATCTTTCTCTGAATTTATGTCTTAAGATGCTGAAGAAATTAAAGTCTGCGGTATTGGCCTTTCTGTTTGTTGGTTTCAAGTGCATCAGAGAAGTTTCAACTGAAATATGTTTTTCAGTAGTTAATGATTTTTTCAAGTGTACCAACCCCTTGCTGAAGGAATTTGTTGCTGGTGAGCATTTAGATCTTCTTGCATATTCACAACTGGATTCATTCTTGGCTAACTTATTATTAGGGAACTCATGCAACAACCAGCAATTGTGTTGATGATTGTCCCTTGGCCAACCTTAGGTGTGTGATGTTACATTGCACAGCTCCTTGTTGGTTGTTTCACAGCATTGTCTGTTGAAATCAGCTAAAATGTAATTTGGATTTTAAACAACATTGTTTAATTATTTCACCATGCATAAAGGTTCATGTTACTAAATTAAATCTAAATCTTGTTGAATTATCAACCTTTTTTTTTCTTTTTATTGGTTTATCAGAAAAGAGAATATTGGATCATTTAACTTAACTTTTGCCACATTAGGAGTGTGGAACCCAACAAAATGCATTTTTTGCTTGTTCTTTGCATCCTTCTGAAGAATGTGTAGGGGGCATCTTTATTTGTCAACCGGGCTTTTCAGTTCAGTTTGATTGACTGTCAGTAGGACAATTATTTTTAGGGTGTAGTTTTCTGCTATTTTAACAAAAACAAAAACAATAAATCATGGGAAGAAAAAAAATTCAAAAGAAAGCCTATCCTCGTTTAAGGTCTCAGATAGCCCTGGGTGAAATTTGGAGATATTTCTACCTTTCAACATGTTTCCCCGAAGGGGAAGTTTCAATTTTCAAATTTGCACCCTTGTGTTGCAAGCTCAATACTTCTTGCACTGCACCAAGCAATGTCCCTGAATTTTTTACAATCAAGAGAGCAGATAAAGTTTTGAGGAAACGAGAGTTTTGCTGTAGCATAAGTTATTTTAGATTTAAGTTTTGCTTGTGTGTAGGAAAACTGAAGGTTTAAGGTATGGTGTTTCACAAAGTATGGTTTAGGTGTGGTGTTTATGTGTAGTAGTTGCTAAATGCTAATTATTGTACTGTGACTTAATTTTTAGGCTATATAAGACTTAGATCAATCATTGAAAAGTGTGGAGTGGTGCTTCATTTTCTGGAACTCTGTTTCAGTTGTTTGTGGCTGTGTGTGTGTGCTTGTGTTCTTACCACCTGCAACATAAATTTTTCATGGGAAGATCAAAGCCTTCAATTTGGAACTAAGTCATCTTGCATGTTCCACTTGATTAACCTATCATAATTTGCTAAAATAGTTTTTTAAGTTACAAAATGCTTCATAGAAAGCTAATTGATATGTATATGGCAGATTCTTTTGAACATACTGATGATGGCTGTCCCCAACTAAGAGGAATTCTAGGAAGTTGCCTGAATTTGATTGCAGATTTAACTGAGGATTGTATCAAGAGCATTCATTTCCAGGAAAATGAAAGATCCAACTTACGCAAGTTACTGCAATTGAAGCTCTCTTTCTCTGTGGAGCAAACATTGTCGTTGGCCAAGGTAGCTTGTCAAATTAAATGTCCTGGAGAATCAACAAGCAGTAGCCTATTCTGTTTTGCCGTGCTCAAATTCTGCATTAAATGCATTCACACTGTATTAACTAATTCAAATCTACAGGTAAGATGACCTAGTGTATCTAGCTTGGCTGCTTATTCTTGGCCATATTATGGAAGATTACTGGGTAAACTTTGTTATGTACAGGTTCAAACAATTGGATTGCAAGTGCTCAAAACAGCACTACAGAGGAGCACCAACACAGAAGACAGTACTTTCCTCATTTCCTTTTGTGGAGAGTTTGTTACAGATATCTTAATGATGATACAGACAACGTTAAAGGTCTCTGTCAGTTGCTTGTTATGACATTGCTTTTGAACTTTAATGTTGTTATTCTAAAGTGATTTTGCTACTGATGATAGAATCCTGCAAGTAAAGAATTTGTGGCTATTGCCGGTGAGTGCTTGAGATTCCTAGCGCTTCTACAAACGCTTTCGAAAGCAAGCGAGTGTCAGAGAGGTTTTACGAGTCTTCTTCTCCATGCCATTGTCATGGTTTTCTTGGCTTCAGAGGGTAGTTCTTCTCAGGTTAATAATTGCTGAAACCCATCTTAATTAAAACAGGCTTGTCTACTGTTGTTTTCCCCTCAATAAACATGTTCTCTAACACATAAAAACAGGAGGTCATCGAGTTAAGAAGCGCTGCTGTGAGGCTTGTTTCTCATCTTGCTCAAGTTTCTTCATCAGCAGTTCACTTCAAGGATGTTTTGTTATCAATGCCTGCAATGCATAGGCAGCAGCTTCAGGTTCTTTCTTGCTTTATTTCTCTTCTTGTAGGTTTTGTGCTATGTTTCTTTATATGCATATATGGAGTATTAATACAGACGCTGTGTTTGTGCTGGTTGTTCTTGTGTTCTGTCATATTTTGTTAGTTATTCACTGTTTATATAATCATGTTGTCGTTATTTATTCATCCAATGGAGATTTTGATCTTGTATTTGCATTGTCAATTGTGGGGAATTGTTTTTCTAATGGAGGCCTGACTCCATCTTTTACATCTTTGTTGCTCATGGCATAGCCTTGTCAGTTGATTCTAGCATCAGAGATTTTTTATCACGACCTAGATTCGCACCATCCGTCTACAAATGCTTTTTATATTGTTTTTGTTTTGTTTTTTTTTTTTTTGGAGCTTATGTGCATTAAGCTGTTTAGGAACGATTCTGAAAAAAATCTTCATAAAGTTTGAAGTCGGTTGCACCAAATCATTTTGTAGCAATATTCTTTCTTGTAGTTGTATCTTGTAGTTTCCACTTGGTGCTTAACGAGAAATTTTCCTGTTATGGCCACTCATTCTCCACATCAGGGGGTCATTCGAGCTTCTGTAGCGGAAGGTTACACTGCACCGGCAATGAAAGCTACAACACCTTTAGAAATAAAATTACCAGTGCCAAAAGATTCCCCACCATTGGCTGTCACATCATTGCCAACAAGAGAGAGCAAAGACAAAAATTCTCCCCTGTCGGCAGCTTCTGTTAACTCTGACATGGACAGAGTGGATGAGGGCCAAGATGATGAAGATGATTGGGATGCTTTTCAGTCTTTCCCTGCCTCTACAGATGCAGCTGAAGACAATTCAAATGTCAGGAGTTCTGTAGAATCTGGCCTGGTAAAAAACTCAGTTTTGGAAATCGAACCTGAAAGTGAAGATGCTCACGAGTTTTCTATATCACAACATACAAACAAGGAAGATATGAATGTAAAAGAGCATGAAGAAGCTAGTGAAATGGAAGTAATTTCTGGTGGCCCTGGAAATGAAGATAAGACGGAAGGACATGACGATATTCAATCTGGGACTAATGTCTCTGTACCATTAAGTGATCAACATCAAAAAAGAGAGGAGGAAGCAGTGTCAAGCCAAGAGAGTGAAGGGGAAGCCGAATCAAGCCAAGGAAATAGTCTTCAGTCTGTTAGAGATACAGAAGTATCAAGTGAATTTAATGGAGAATCACGATGAGGGAAATGGGAACCAAGGCAGTGATATTGATCTTCAAGTAGCATCAGAGGAGAGGATCAATTGAAGGTCCAGTAAAGTCTGACATGCTGCGTCTGGAAAAATCTTCATTGCGAGCAGCAGACACTGAAACCTGCAGAGAAAAACATGTTGGAGTTGAAGGTGTTATTATATACACCGACCGACGGATGAATATGAGAAATAACCCGCACTAAGAGACTGATGATCTGGAGTTTTCGAAAGGCCAAGAAAGTGGAAACCTGAGAAATCCAGTAGAGAATCGCATCAATGTGTCTCGCTAGGGTGTCACCACGGTATCATATTACTAATTTACTATAATAGGTTAATTGGATAATTTATTATATTTTTGATAGCATTTATTAAATGGTAAAAATGTAAAAGTAATATAATAGTAATTTATTTCTATCCTTTCTAAAAAGGAATTGTTATTTTATTTTCTCAAGGGTTCAATTGGTTTAAATATAAAACTTCTATTCCTAGCTGAACGAATTGAAATTTGACGGTTCTAACTGCAAACTTCTGAATATGCATTTGCTCTTATTTGAACTACCCCTTTAATTTTCCAGTGTTCCTTCAAAGGATTAAATAGGATTACTCGTTTTGTCCATATCATATATGATTAATCCTCTTTTTTTTTTTTTTTTTTTTTTTTTTTTTTTATCAAACAGAGATTAATCCTCTATTTTCATCTATTATGCTAAAATATTACTTAATATTGGCTCTGTTGAAGTTACACATTTTTTTACTAATTTCTGTTAAATTTATCTTGAAAATTTTCATTAATAATTGTTATCATTACACATTGAAATCAATTTTGAAAAATGATTTTAAAGTAATTACAATTAAAGAGTCTTTCAAATCTAACTAGAGACAAATATAGGGAAATTCGGATTGAATTAAAATAAAATGGGAAATATTGGGAGCTCTTCTCGAAAATTTAGTCATAAAGCAAGAACACCCGGAAAAATGAGCAGCTGCTTTCGAAGACCCATGGTATCATTAAGTTTAACTGAGTTAAAATTAAAAAATATTTTAACATAATATATAAAAAAAATGACTAAGTAATATAAAATGAGAAAATTCAGAAGAATAATCATATTTAATCCATAAAAATCAAAGCTTTAATTGCTCAAAGGCAATAATTAAATTAAATTGAATTTAAAGAGGTAATTGATAGTTACGTCCAAATGTTCAGTTAGTTAAAAATCCTAAGTAAGTAATTATTATCTGGATATTATGAATTTTATATTATTAATATTAAAATAAAATAAATTTTTTAGTGTTAAGTTGTGTTGTCAAACTCGTTTTTTCAATTTAGAATTCATAAAGGATCTATGAACTCATATCACGCAATTGATTCGCAAAATTTAAGATTTTATGACATAGTATTATATTTTCTAAAATCTAACATACATATATAAAAATATAAACAATCTTTTATACAAATTGAATCCTATATATAAAATATAAATAAGATATTCTATAAATTTAATACATGTAAAGCTATATTAAGATCATATATATTAAGATTTTAGAATATATAAAATAAATTAGTTCATACTCATCACATAAGTTATCAATACAAAATACACCAAGAAGCAATATATAAAATAAAATATAAAATTTAAATGAAGTCATCAAATTTTTTATTCAAATTTAAATAAAAAAATTAACTTTTAATCATATTATTAGCTAATAAAATATTTTATTAATATTTAATTTATAACCATAAATTTAAATAGAATATTATATAAATAAATAACTTTAACTTTAAATTTTAATTTTTAAAATTTTACATACATAGTGAATTCGTAAACTCATATGAGTTTACGAATAAGTTTATTGATTTTACTGTATTGATTTGCTAGTTTATCATTATTTTATGCAAAAATTATTTTATAGATGAGTTAACTCTTTTACTTGAATAAGACATATATATTTACAAAATCATACCGGTTGACTCACAAGTTTCAAAACAATGAAAATAACATACACTTTGAGTTCAATAAAAATATAAAGCTTTTTTTATAAAAATAACATACACTTTGATTTCAATAAAAATATAAAGTTTTTTTTATAACATTTAAATTCTTTGAATAGAAACTATTATTGTAATTAACTATTTAGAATTTTCTTTTGAAATGCACATAACAAAATTATGAATATTTCATTGACACCTTTAAGTATTAGAATTGGTTAATTAAAATTATTATCTTGACGAACACATTTTAAATTTTAATAGGCAACATATAATAATTTTCGAAAAAATTGATAATATAATATTTTCCAAAAATTTGACAATTTAAAAAAATAATCTAAACTTTTAAGTGAACAAAAAATATATAAAGTGCAAATAAATTATAAACAAGGCATAATATTAACATACGGAATCGTAGTCAATTTACGCGTGTGCTTCAGTTTACAAAAAAAAATAATGGTCACAGGCTCAAACTTTTAGAAAAATTGATATTTCTCTTATCCAATTCCAACATATAAATAGATTTAGGCCTATGGTAAATGAATTGGATCATGGATGTGGGCATTTATAGAATGGTAAATGAATTGGATCATGGATGTGGTAATTTATAGAATGGTAAATGAGTTGGATCAAATTAATTTTTAGTTATTTTTTGTGTAAATTTGAATCGGACAGTTAAGTTAATGCACAAAATAATTCAAATCATTTTTTAAAATTTCAAATTAAATTGGATCATTTATAATTTAAAATTTTGTAAAAAATAAAGGAGACATTATTTTATTTTTAAATAAAATTTAGTATTTTTAATCATTTAAATTAAATTATTTAGTTTGATCTACTAATTGATCAAAATCGAGTTAATTTATATTGAATCCCGAATTAGGATTAGATAGAATTTAACTAAAAATTTTAGGATCATTGCGAGTTTAAATTATTTTAAATTTTTTTACTAAATTAAATAAATTTAATTTTTTAATAAATTTAGATCAAATTTTTAGAGTGCCACCTCGTGACGTAGATCAACAACTAACTTATTTATCTATTGGGATGGATGGATGACTGGTGATTGGAAAGAAGAGCCATTTTTATTATATCAACGATGTAAAAATTAAATATCTTCTTGAGAATTTGTTAGCTTCACAATATACGTCTCAACCAATAAAAAGAATGTGCTTAAATAAGAGATTTTAATCTAATTTTTATTTTTTTAAAAAAATTCTGCTAATTTTCATCCCGAAAGAGTAAGATAACAGCAGATTGAATGTGTTAAATTTTACAAAATTCATATCCTAACTGATATATATATATATATATATTATTTAACACCATTATTTTCACGATTGAATATATATTTTTAATTTATATATTTTTAGCATTTTTTGTTTTACTTTTGTCTTTAGAGTCATCTATATATATATATTTGCTATTATAGGCAGATTCACTATACTTAAGCTAATATAAAATTTTAATTCAATAAATTATTCATTATAAAATAAACAAAAATATGTAACATATGTAATGCAATCGGGTTTCACGGTACCGAGCCTGGGTCGCCGGATCCGCTTACCAGACACAACAAAAGAGAACAAAGCCTAAGTTACTTCTATTGTGTTACTGGAAAACCCAGATATAGGAGATGTCAGTGTCTGCCATGGCTATAGAACCCAAACTCAATACCTCTTTAAAACCCTCAAATTTCACTTTCAAACCCAAAACCTTTTTAAACATACACTCGTCCTCTACTCTCAAAATCATCCAAACCACTGCAAAATTCAAACTTTCAGCTTCAGCAGCAGATCCAATTCTCTCCAAAGAAGAAATACCCTCAAATAAGGAGGTTATTATATACGCATGTGATAATTATTTGTTTTCTTTCCTAAAGTTTGTTATTTTGAGAAACTCATTTCTTGAATTCAGAAATTTACTTCTTTTTTATTTTTTTATTTTTTCTGGTTTTCAGAAGCTTGGTGTGGTGGTGAAGCCAATGGAGAAACCAAGGATAGTGTTGAAGTTGATTTGGATGCAAAAAGCTATTGGGGTTGCACTGGACCAAGTTATACCAGGTTTTGGCACAATTCCTTTGAGTCCTTACTACTTCTGGCCAAAAGAAGATGCATGGGAGCAGCTTAAAGTGTTGCTTGAAAGCAAGCCATGGATATCTAGGAAGCAAATGCATATCCTTCTCAATCAAGCTACTGATGTTATCAACTTGTGGCAGGAAAGTGGTTGCCGATCACAGTAAGTCTAAGTTATAGATACAGAAGTTTTTTGAGCAATGTTAGACAGTATGGTCTTATATTGCAAAGATTAGGAGTTAGGATTGCCTTGTTATAAGTTCACACAATGAAGTTGTTTCAACTACTTGCGATCTTTTTTTGTCAAAGTTTTATGAAATTTCTGGTTTATTGATGCAGTGCACTGCATACTTTGTTATGTTCAAGTATGTATAGTACTGCTTGATGGCGGACTTGGTTATATTATCTTGGTGATTAACTGATTATACAGGTAGAACCTATTTGGCGCTATATGTTAGGATTTCTGTCTTCTCTTACCCCATCAAAAATTTAACATTACATTGTGTTATTGCTTTAGTAAGTTAATTTCTCATATGTTTGGGGAACAAAGTATTTCAAGGACTGAAAAACAGACTAACTAGGATTCATGGTGTGATTGGAAGTCACTACTCACAATTCACTATTGAGATTGTCTTAATTTCGTCCTTTTGAATTTGATTGTTGAACTCCAGTTTGTGTCGATAACTCTAAACTTTAGTTTCATCTCAGTGAGAGCAATATTGTTAGATATTGATAGCATTTCAGCCATTTTTTTTAAACAAAAAAAATTTATGTAGTTCTTCGATTAAAAATATGCTGTACAGTTTCTTATTTAGCCAAGGAATAAAAAATTTGGCTAATCTACACAATTTTGCTGAAACAAAATTAAAGTTGAGTAATGAAGTTCATACAAATTAAAATTCATTGGCCATGTTGAAGTTAAGGGTTTAGTTCAGCGACCATAAGTGGAATTGAACTCACTGCATTTGACAAAGCCAACAATGCTGAGATACAGTATCATTGTTAGCTGATAGGTGATTCCAACGTAATTCATCCTGGTCGTTAGGAGCAATACCAGAAAGTGATTCATGCCTTTGAATTCCACCATGACTGGCGTAAAAAGATATGCAGCCTTCTAATCCCAAACTTTTGAATTCCTTTTGATAGGTATAGTTGACTTATGCTTCTTTCATCGAGATCAAGGTTTTTTCAAAGAGGGCATATGGAGTCTGGGCCTTAGGCTCTGTCTTGTTAAATTCTCGAGATAATTAGAACAGAAGCTGTTGTAAAATCTCTTGAAGTTATGCTTTGAATAATTAGCTTATTTGATGTCGGTTTGCGTCCCTTGGTTATTGTTATTATTTTTATTATTCTAATTGTATGCTTATCAGAATGGAGTATAATTCTTGTTGCACAAGTATTTAACATTTTTGTCCTTCTTTTATATATAACCTTTGTTCATTTGTGTTCTCTTATATTAATGTACAAAGTATAGTTTTCTCCTATTCTACCTGTAGGGGATAGGCAAAGGGATGGGGACATCCTCTAAACATTACTCCATTTCAATAGTTGAAAACCACTTAAAAAAGTATTGTGAAGAGTAGGAACACTGCATGTTCTGTCAACAAAAGGGCTCTTTCAATTAGTTTACTTTCTGAACTAGATTTTTTATGTTTTTTTTAACAAAAAAGAAAAAAAACTACTGAAGAATCAGAGCCAAATCTTTCACATTTCAAAGTTCCTTTTGACAGAGGACACTAAATGAAATAATATTTTAAGCTCCCCGAACTACAAATAAAATGCAATAAATTAATGAGAGATGGTTATGGAGACTTTGAAGATTCTTCTATCTTTAACCTTTTCAAAAGCCTTGGGAGACATTGGTCAACCTTTTTAATCATCCTATTCTTTTTCCTTCTTCCTCATGTCCCATCTTTTTGAAATAGCGTTAGGTTCTACCACATTTGATGTTGTGCTTGCCTGGGCATGTTTCACATTTATGATTCTATTGCAATGTGCCATATTTCATTATTTCTTACAGAATCCTTTACAGAAATAGTGCACCTAACACTTCTTAGTATTTGTTGTCCATGAAAATAGCTTACATGTCTGTTAGTGCAAGAACTCACGAAAATAGTGCAAGGAATAAATTTTGCAAGATTAGAGCATAGTGTATTTATTTATTGTATTTTAGCATTGTTTTATTGGTTGAAGAGATTGGTTTAAAGAGGTGGCATGAAAGTAGAAATTTTAATCCCTGAGTTTTTTATATCAATCAGAGCAGTGCTCAATCAATAGACTATGATCTAATAAGCAGATGAAAGTGCAAATCTCTAATCCATATTAGAGAAATTAAACCACAACTTATTTGTTAGTTTAACAATATAGATTGAAAACCAATATTTATTTATTTTGTTTGATTGGAAGAGCTACCCAACATGAGTGGTTCTCTTCCTTCTATAAACTTAGGGTGCATAAATGTTGGTGAAGGCTCAGGATATGTTGCTGATATGAAACCCCCCATCATTAATTCTCTCCCCCCATAAATGCTAAGGCTTCACCAATATTATGCACCCTAAGTTTATGCTTTTAAATTTTATATTTGTTATCAGTACTGTAAAGTTGCAACTTTAACACTTCTTTAGAAATATTTGAATTTTTATTTCAATATTGGGCAACATGCCATCACATTATTTTTGCAAATAAAAATAAAAAAATAAAACCATCTATATTTAACCCGTAAACAAAAAAAAAAAAAAAAAAAATTCAAGAACAAAATTCTCTCCTCACATTTACTTGTCACTGGTCCTTCTGCATTCTCCTTGTTCTCACTCATAAAAGCTTTCTGTCTAGTCTTAGATGTTGTGGATGTAATTGCTCTGCAAAATTTTCCCTTTGTGTACTTTTCAACTTTGATTTTCCTTCAATAATATTTATCATGGCATCACCATTAGGTTTTAGTGCAGAGTTGTATGAAGCTTGTACCGATTCTCATTTGATCCATTTTCCTCCGCTGATTCTTTGCCTTCTGAATCAAAACTACTGTTGTCAACTGGATAGATTTTTTAAAATGCACTATTCGAGTTTGTCATGTCTTTTGAATGTTCATATCTATCTTGATGGTTAGAACCACTATGATCACCTTGATCAGTGTCCTGAGAATTGGTTATAGATAGTTTGACAGCAGCTCTTGCCGCTGCTGCTGCATAAGCTGCTGATTGAAAAGCTTCTAGAGCAGCAGCAGCGACATTGTTGTACTTCTTCCTTCCTTTCAATGATTCAAATAACCTCTCATCATGGTTCAACTCCTCTGCCAAAACAGTGGTTTCATATTCAGACTCAGTTTCATCCAACTCAGCTGCTGATTTATATGATTCTTGCTGCTTCACCTTCTTGGTGGTACCATCCGATTGATCATGAAATCAACATCACATTTAGTATAATATATTATCCAATGATAGAATATATATGTTCATAGGATTCTGATGATCTTTCTACCTTATCGACAACAGGAGCATCTTCTAAAAATTGCAGGACGATACTATTCTCTGCAGCAATGTCTTTCAAGGCTTTCAATTTAATTTCTAAGCTAGTTGGACGTGTGGATAGCTTCTGTATAATCTAAACCAAGAAAAACCAATTATAAAAACAAATTTCACAAGGAAAAAGCTTAATCTACTAACATTCAACACTTTACCTTAGGACTAACTCCACAGTTGTTGCGCAACTCAACAGCACGAGCAGCAAATTGTCTCCCAAATCTTGACATGAAAATCCCACGAATTTGTTGCAATTCTGGAAATTGCCCACATCTTGAAGATGCAAAAATCAAGCTCGAAATGGCCTCCTTAAGCTCATCATGGCATTCCCTGTACATGTATGATAAGCACAAGCACAAAGCACAACTGCTACTAGAAATCGTGCAAGAAACTAACCTGTCCTTTTTAAGCAGCGTAACCCTCTCTATAAGGAGATAGCAGTAGTCCTCTATCATGATAAACACATCCATCATATTTTGTTCCTTGATCATATGCTCAACCTGCCAAGTGAAAATCCATTAACACATGTACGTACATAATTAAAACAGAAAAAAAAAAAAAAAGATGTATCAAAGACAACGAAGGAATAAATTAATTACACGAAGAAGGGCTCGTTCTTGATGACCAAGCTTCAAGAGCTCAACAACATCAGATTTTGCATGAGAATAACGAACTTGTCTCTGGTTCTTGAGGACGGTAACTCTAGAAATTGCAAGTTTTGCTACAGTCTTGAATTTTGAGGTCTTGAATTTCCTCCCAAGAAAAGCATCCAAAATAGCTTCCATTACTTGAGCTCCCTGTATCGCACCGCAACCCAACAGAGAAACTGAAGAAACAAATTCTAATGCGTGAAGTATTTAATGCCATAAAAATTCACTTATATACGTATATATGAACGTTGTCTTTGTATTGTTCTGGGATCAACCTTGTACTATCATACTACTATGAGCGCCAGGTGTCAGTTTTGGATTGGAAGTTCCTAATAATGCTAAGTAACGGTTAGGTCACAGTATAATTGCCTCTAATTAGTTGGCCTCTTTTGGTCCAGAGCAAGAAATCGTCGAAACAAGCTTTTCTAGGAAGCGGGAGAAATAAAGGCTCTTTTCTTTGTGGTCGTGAGAGTGACATGACAAAACTATAATACGTAAGTAATCACCATAATTTTATTTTTTTTTTTGATGAATTTAGTTTAACAACAGTAAATTTATTTATTTGGAAGTGATATTAGTAATAGACAATGGTGGAGTCAGAAAATTCGATCGGTGAAATCATATATAATTAATAGTAATAGTTGCATAATTTATCATTTTTATTTTATATCTTTTGTACTAAACAATAATTAGTAAAACTAAGAAGTTTTTGCAATTAAAATATTTTTAAAATTTTACCATTAATAACTACAAAGTTACTCTTCAAGTTTTAAGTACTAGAAAATAAAATAAAATAAATAGTTTAGCTTAGTAACAAAAATTAAATAATTTTTTAAAAATAATTTTATTTTCATGAAATAAACAAAATTTATATGCTGTGTATTTTATTTTAGTTCTGTCTTTATTTGGTATTATGTGTTATTTTTCAGAAAATAAAAATCAAAGTGAAAGTTATTTATTTTTTTAATATTATAAAATATTCATATACCAAAAAAATCGAAAAATCAACCAATCTAAGCCTTAATACAGTCATTAAGTGATACAACATGTAAATTTTTTTCTAGTTTTTATGAAATTTTCTATGTTATCTAAGTTATTGTTACCTTTCTCATCTTTATTAATGTGGATTTTTTTCTTTTTGTTTTTTTATTTTTGAGAAAGATTATTAATGTGTACTTGCATATGGATAAAAAGTACATATTATTATTTTCACAATATAAAAAGTAGGAAAGAGAGTAGTTATACCTTTTGAGAGTGTGAAAGATGAGAAATTCAGATTAAAAAAAACAATAAATAGTGTATGTAAGATGAGAAACAATAATAAATTCACTTGTCAATTAATTTTATATATAATTGATCAGAATTTCTTATATCCTTTGGTGTATGCATTATTAATAACCTTCAAAACTTGATTGAAAATGATAGCCCCCCAACCCAACAAAAAATCACACAATCTTTCATGTTTTTTGTTAGAAAGTCTTGATGAATGATTATGCTATCTTTCACTTCACACCTTTACAACTTATATTATGAATAGAAAAGGCAAGATTATTATAGGTGTCAATTCTAAATTTTTATTTTTTGGTGACGGGTAATTTCATTTGATGAAGTCCAATCTCTTATTTGGAATGAAATTCTATCATCAAGAGTCGCCATCATAATCTCTCACTTCAATAAGGATTTCATGCTGATATTTCCTATAAGTCAATAATTGTTGAAAAAAAAATCCTTATAACTTTTTTTTAATTAATATACATAAATATGAGTTAAAGATATAATACACTTTTTCATAAAACTATGACAATTTTATAAAAATGCATTAACTTATATAATTTACATACACTTTTTACAACTAATATAAGATCTAAAAAGATTTTTGTAACTTTCTGGAAAAAAGAAAAACAAGAAGTTAGCATGTAGACATGAGGGAATTAGCAAATAGTCATGTCATTTATATTATTGACTGGATATAAATTAAGAATATGTCACACTCTTTTCACAAAACTATGATAATTTTATAAAGATGCATTAATTTATATAATTCACACATTTTTCACAACCAATATGGGATCCGAAGGAATTCTTGTAGTTTTTGAGGAAAAAAGAAAAACAAGAAATTAGCATCTGGACATGAGGAAATTAGCAAATAGTCATGTCATTTATATTATTGATTAGGACTCAATTGAAAGAAAGATAACGATTCTTCTCACGAATCCTGTAATTAATCACTTTTATGTGTAGTTTTACGTTTTATTAGATCGTATAAGTACAGAGACTCAAGAAGATGCACACAGCTAGCTCAAAGGAAAAAAATAATCTGTTGCAATTCTTGGTCTTGTTGAGGAAGACTCTTGTCTTGTGCTGTTTGGTTGATTGGAAAATGGTGATGTAGGTAAAAGTCAGTAAGAAAACAAGCGCGGAAGATATTCTTTTGAGGGGGAAGTCACAATCTAAGCCGTTCATCTCTTTAGCTCTTCATTCTCAATTACATATCTCTTGCCAATTGCTTTCAATATTCACAAGAAAACTTGTTATTATAAAAGGCTTAATTATCCAGTTTGATGGTTTCGATTTCAATATTTATTTTAAGATTTTTGAATTTTTAGGTTTAATTGATATAATATATGATACTATATATTATTTTATAATTATAAAAAAATTATATATAATATAATCAATAAATTAATGCATTATATTGAATAATCAATTTGACGGCTGTTTTATCTCGTTGGCTTATTTTTATTTGAAATTTCATTGAATCAAAACCGTCAATTCAGTTTAAAAAATAAGACATATAGTTAACTTCATATTTATTATTAGAATAAAACAATAGTTTTCTTTTTTCTTTTTTTTTTTTTATCATTTTTTATGGACAATATTACCCTAACGAGACTAGTTCATTAGAGGACATGAATTTTAGCTAAAGAATAGGAGTACCTCATCAAACAACCAAAAAAAAAAAATCAAAATTCTAATTTTCCATGATATCACTCAAACGTCATTAAGTAATATACATCATTTAAAATTAGTTATATTTATATTAATATTATCAACAAAATTAAAGTCTCAAATTGGCCCACATGATAATATGAATGCTATGTAAAAATAATAATGGTTGATTTTATGAATGTGATATTAAATCTAAATTATCATGAGACATTAATTTTTACTACTGGTAATATTAACATAAAATTGACTAATTATAAATGCATTTATTATTTTATGAAGTTAAGAGATGTCATAAAAAAAAATTAAAAAAAAATTTAATAACTCAATAAAAAACACTTATCAACTCTCTCTCTCTCTCTCTATATATTTGAGAGCAATAAACGTAACATATGACAATAATATAAAATATTTTCTACAATATTAAAGAAGAAGAAAAAAAGAATAGGCCACTAGCATCCAATCGTAATCACATTAAATAAAAAGAAAGGACCTCAACATCCGAATAGAAATACTACATGATACGTTACGGAGCCGTGAGTGAAAGGATTCGTGCATGTCGCTGTAGCCTATCGACCAACAACATTTGAAAATTTGGTGGTAGCATAATTCTATTGGGAATTTCCTTGAAGAAGTTAAAGAAATGTAGTTTTGATGGACCACAAGATAATGTCCTCAAATTCAAAATGGTTCATATGACCTTCCGAACTATGAAATAATGCCCTTTTTTTTTAAAACAAAAAGGAATATATATAATTTATTAAAAAGCTTCTGTTTTTTTCTATCCATATATAACAAATGTTTGTTAGTATATAATGAAATATAATAAAAAAAATTAAAATTTTAATTATATTCTATTACATCTCATTATGTTTTATCAAATATCTTATCAAACTGATAGTACTGTTATATAATTTTTTTCATTGATGGATTATAGTTCTAAGGCTGCAAAATCGAAGCATAGAAGATTTTGTAAAAATAAAATGGAGATTATGGTACCATCATCAAGAGTCTTTGGTCAGATGTACAAATTTTCTTGAAATAGGAAAAGCCAAAGCCAAAGCCAATAACGGGGTGGGGCGGGGGCCATGCTCCGCACTCTCCCTGCCCTTCTAACACGAGGATTTTTTTTTTTTTTTAATTCCCATTTTTGCGAATATTTCTCGCCTTATAATTCTTGTGGTACATTTTTTTATTTTTAAATTACTGTTTAAAAATTATTATATTAAATTATAAAATAAAAATATTCTATATATATATTAAAAAGAAAAGGAAAAAAAAAAAGAAAAAAAGGAGGGTTCAATCGCGTAGAACAGCGCTATCGTCGTGTCATAGCCAACTGAGACAACTTTTTGCTCCTTAATTTCGATATAACTTTGTTCTTTTAAAAGAAATAAAAAAAAATAAAATAAGTTTGGGTTGGACTGACTCTAATCTTTGCAACACAACCTTGGAAAATAGTACCAACGAAATTAGCGAGGTTCTAACTTTGGGATGCTTAGCTTATGTCTCATAAAGAGAGTATTTCTACAACTCAAGGAAGTTTTTAGCCAACAATTCATGGCCAGTTAATTACAAATTGGATAATGATTCAGAATGCACTGTACCCACATTTTTAGTTGATCAATCTCTCACAAGATTGTGGCTGAAAAACTCATGTACAACTATTGGGTTAATAATCCAACCTTATAAGGCAAAACATCAAGAGCTCAAATGCTCAGGTTTAATTTTTTTTTTGGGCACAAATTTCTGTTAAATTTTTGGCACTCTAGTAGAGCCTAAGACCAAGGTTGCTGAAAATCTAAATATTTAATGTTCATCTTGCTAAAAAAAAAAATATACATAACCCAACTTTTCAAAATTAGACAAAGCTTATAATGATGAAAAATCCAAAAATTCAAGACAAACTTTTAACTCATTAACATAATGTTTGATTTAGTTATAACTCAAAAATCATTTTATTTATAAATAAAATTTTTATAAAATTCATTTGTAAATAAATTTCTACATTTATGCACTACAAAATAAAAATAGAATAAATTTTGTATTTGATTTAAATGTAAAATTGAATAACATATTTCACTTTTATAAAAATATCATTATATTATTTTTTTCAAATGTTTACAAATGAATACAAAAAAGAGAGAGAGAATAGAAACGGAAAAAAGAGAGAATACGAAAAAAAAAAGGAGAAAGAAGAAAAAATCGGTAATAAATACATTTTTTAACTAAAAGTGTATTGGATATAAATGAATTATATAATATTTAAAAAAATTTTACAAATATAATTTTTTTATTTGATATAAATAAAAATTCAGTTGAGATTCTATTCCATTAAATTCTTAAAATGTTTGTAACTAAATAAAATTCTATCAAATTTGATAGAATTTATGAATAAATTCTAAAATTGTAAAATAATTTTTTCATTGTAATGAAAACACCCTAAATTAAAATGTCTTTCTTCATTCTCTCTTTACTTTCTCTCTCTACTCTTTTTTCTTTACTTTTTTAATATTTGCAAAAAATATAAAAAAATATACAAGATGTATATAAAAATAAATTATTTTGTTAAATTTTATACTTAAATCATTTCATTTAAAATGAATTCTATTTTTATTTTGCAATATACTACACATAAAAATTCATTTATAAAAAATTGTATAAAAAATTCACTAGCAAATGAAATAAATTTTAAGTTAAAATTAAATCAAACCAATAAGAGTGTTTTTGTCATAATAAAAAAAATTTACAATTTTAAAATTCATTTGTAAATTTTATCAAATTTGATAAATTTTAATTTAATTATAATTAATTCCAAAGCTTTAATGAAATAAAATTTCAAACGAATATCAAACACAACATAAATTCATATAAAAACTATACGAAGCACTCTCATTAAGAAACACATTTTTCTGCACATTTTGAAATGGTTCAGGCAGATGAACACACCCGAAACACATTTTCTGCATATTTTCTAAGACGGTTCGGGCAGATCAACACATCTTTGGATGTGACAACATTATTCGCCAGTTCATTGATTTATCTGATCTCTATAAACAGATCCTGAATTGCAAGGTGAAAGAGAGAAGAATCTGATCATCCAAATTCCAACACAATTTTGTATAATTAACATGGTAACAAATATTTAAACAAAGGAAGGAGAATGTGCTCTGTTTGCCCAAGGATTAAACAAAAAAAAAAAAAATTCCACAAGACAAATAGCAAGGATAAGATACATAATGACAAAACGAAGTTCACCCAACATGGAAGAGTAAAACAGACACTACAGGCGCTTGGTTCATTCCTCAAACTCATGCGAGTGATCTAATAGATAATTGGCAGCCAGTTCTTCATTTTTATTGCATGCAAAATATACCTCCAATACTGTTGCGCGATCAAAGCCCATTGCTTCAAGCTGCCACATTCATGTACCATATAAAAGACAAAAGAAATGAGCTTAAAACACAAGAAGATCCATTGGAATGCCTTGACATCATTGAGTAGAAATTTAACAGCAATAGATAAAATACTTAAACACAGGTATAATGCATTAACACTGGCAGCTTTTCTTTTATAGAAAAATTTTTTAGTTAGTATTCAATAACACCTAATAGGATGGATAAGGAACTTTAATGTGTTTCAGGGTCGGTCCTCGAGAAAACCCAATTGCTAAAGTATCAGATTGTAAATTATTGTGAACTAGTTTTTTTGTTTTTGTGGTCATGGTGTTTTACACAAATAAAGGAGGGAGACTGACTGAAAATTCTATAATCAAAGACATTCAATCCTATATGTGCCCACATGGGTTTCCAGTCTACAAAACCCAAACTTGTGTGATAGATAGTTGATTGATTTCAAAGCACATAATTGACTATATATTCCCCTCCAAACTGAAAATGTCAAAGAAATTTAATGCAGCAATCCCTGGCTGCTTTACAAAGTGTAGGGGGAAAAGTAAAAAAAAAAAAAAAACTGTTTCACAATGGTCACAGAAACTTTATAGATCAAGCAACATTAAGTTAATAAACTTACCCGCTCAATTGCCTCACGCTCCTCAGGGGTGACAGTCACAGCCTGTGGCATCGCTGAGGCCAACTGGGCAAGTGGGTTCCTGATCATCCATAAAACAAGAGAATTAGAATTTATTTTCACACAGGGAAGGCTCATTCTAATTACCGCAGATTCATCTCACCCCTCTCCTTCAATAGGTTCATTTATCAAGCGCAAAAAGTCAGCCTGATGCTCTTGAATGAGCCTCATAAGATGTGGATTTTGCTTCCCAAGCTCCTGAAGCATAGGCTGCAAAAAAAGACAGTATCACTGACCATCCAATAGATCGCTAAAATCTGACACCTGGCGATAAGAAACAATAAAATGGATCCTAATGATAAAGAGTACCTGCAGAATTTGGGGGTTTGCTTGCACCATAGCCCGCAGCGCTTGAAACTGCAATATGAATTAAACAGTTCATAAATCCCAGACCAATTAAAGATCATTAAACCAATCCTGGCAGAATATCATGAATACCTGTTGACTGTTGCGCAAAAAATCCAAGGTGCCCACGCTAGCATTGGATCCCATACTAGGAAGGCCCTGCTTCCACAAAGATTATATTCATCACTTATAACTTCACACTGAGGCTCAAATATTACAAATCAAGTACATACCTGTGGAAATAAATCTAGAGGGTTTGCATTTGGCCCACCAATGGTAGGTGGTGCTGATTGTTCACTCTGGGCTGGTGGATTTGCAGCCTGCCCACTAGTAGGAACACGGGCAACTGGTTGAACTTCGGCTTGCTCAGGAATGCCCTGACATCACATTTTAAAAAACACCAATAATAACCAGAAAAAACTTTAAATTTACAATGATCCAAGGATCAGAAAAACAGGTAAAGTGATTTTTTTTATGCCTCGACTAGAAAAGCAGGAACAGAAACAGCTTAAGACATACACCAAACAAAAGAAATAGGTTATCAAGCTCCAAATTACAAGTCCTGACTAAGCATAAATCACTGACGTCAACAGGTCACATTTGAGTTCCCAAAAATGATCAAGGACTTACAGAATACAGATATTCAACAGCCCTTTCAGGGTTGTTATATGCTGCACGTATAGCTCGCACAACAGTTTCACGGTCCCAACTTCCTCCCCCCATATCAAGTATTTGTTGAATGGTAGCCTCTAAGTTACTTCCTGCAACAAGATTTGATGCTGCTTGTCCATATATGTCTGATTCTGAACTGCTTCAATACAGAGAAATGAGTACAATACAACACACAAAAAAAAAAAAAGTTAAATTCAACTGCAAAACAATTATATATAAGGATGAAGATCGTGAAACTATGAGCAAAATAAAGAGGTTCTTGACAGTCATCATATCACAAACATGGACAGCCCCAGGATCCATTTGGAACTGCATTTGAATTCAAAATAGAACAGAATAAACTAGCACAAGAAATACTTACGAAACAGGATTAGCTATAGCAGGAGTAGCTTCAATAGCAGATGCTTGTCTGCAAAATTCAAGAATTGTGAGAGAAGAGAAAAAAAAAAAAAAGGCTGAAGTCATGAAGAATTCAGAATATGATTAGTTACATAAGAAAAAGAAATCTAGCATTTAAATAAAATAGAAAATGGCTATAGACAACAAATTCAAAACTCACGGTGCTGCAGTTGGAGCAGGAGCTTGAGTGGCTGTTGATGATTGTTCAGCACCAGAAGGCAAACAGCTTGCAGGTTGGGCCTGCAAGTGCAAGCAGTTGTAATAAAAAAAAGAACTTCAAATGGCAACTTAAATGCTCAATAGCATGATTTTGGTTCTTATTACAAATACCAATACAGCAAGATTGTGAGAGGATACAAGATACCCTCCATCTTGCCAAGTTAAAAAATATTCAGCTATTTATGTGCACCAATCATATTCAAATGCATGCAGATGAAAAGATCTTAACTATACAGCTAACTAAACCGGGTGGAGGAGGGTTTTTTATCATGGAAAAATTGACCTATTATTTAAGCATGCCAATTGCCAAACACATTCTAAAAATCATTAAAAAGAGAACAGAGAAAGGGAAGGAATAGTTTAGATGAAAAACTATAGTCATCAAAGGATGCTCTTTTGCTCACTTCCTGCAATGCTGCCAGCAGCATTTGAGAAAAGTAAATTTAGAAGGCCCCATCCACATTAGCAAATAAGATGTAGTTTAATCATGCATTTCATACTTACTTGGCTTGGAGCCGCAGCTGAAGCCATTGATGTTCCTCCAGGTGAAAGCTTGCTCTACAAATCCCAGCATTTGCAAATTAGAAAATCTATTTTGTATGATTTTATGCTTGACAATCTTAGTAATAACATCATTTTAGTTTTAAAAAAAGGCGCAAGACCAGTAAAAATTTCTAACATCCCTCAAAAATTAATTACGGATGATCAAATAAGATCAGCAAGTCATCTGCAGCATGGACCTGTATTCCACAACTTGGGATTCATCACTACACATGAGACTCCACAAAGTAACGCCTATGGTGAACCTTTGTATGTCCAACCAAAGCCAACAGTTAAATTATGATATATCCTTAAACATGCTGAAGTATATATGGTAACAAAAGAAACCGACAATAGTGAGTTTCCAATTTTTCCCTAGGTACGGACCAAGGGATTAAAAGCTCATACATTTATCACAGGCGAGCTTCATATCACAACATGTTGCTTAGAAGCATTGTGACAGGTAATTCAAAAATCGGGTTATCAATATATATGGGCTAAGGCTTCTAATGTTGTCCTTGCAAACAAACTTTATCCTCTTCATGTTTCTATGGAAATGCATAGTTCTATGATCTGACAGAGTGTCTCACCACCCAGACTCTCAAAGCTACATACTACTGCACAAATTGTAGAATGAAGATCTTAATTAATGAGATTAGTACATTAATTCTGCATAGTCATAAAATTGAAGCATACTTTTTGTTGAATTTGTTGTTTTTGTCCACAAATTGTGTTTGATTCTGTTTTGTATTTTCGATCTAAAATGTCAAACATAACCCATAGAAACAAAAAGCTATATATACAATTGGCTCAATCAGCATTGTGGTTTCAATAATGGCTCTGATATGCCTTTAATATTTTATTGGGCATATGTTATTTCATTTTTTTTCTGGGTGTGAACTATCAACTGCATTGAACATGTAGTAGATTCTAATTGTGTAAACGTGTTTGATTATTTGCCAAAAGGAACATTGACATTGTCTAATGTTCCCTTTCATTGTTATTTGTTTATTTACCTATCGAAAGAACAAGTAATTTCCTTATAGGCAACAAGTAAGGTAAAACATATCTTCTAAACTGTTAAAGATGAAACCTAATTCTCAATTATTAAGGAAAAATAAACGGCACATGATTCAACACATAAATATACTATCTATTATCTGCACAATAGGCTAGTAAAACTGGAATTGAATACATCATAACTAAATTCCTATTCTTCATAAAACCAAACTACCCAATTCTGAAAATTGCAAACCTAGGCATAGACTTTTGGCTTTTGTATCTTCTGAAAGACACAGTAATAGTTGATTAGTAAATTAAATCTTGCCGAATTACTCCTTTGATATGTAAACCTGTCAAACAACGTATAAGAATCAAGCTGACTTTGCCAACAATTTGGAAATTCCCACTAACAACAAAATTTTCGGCAACAGAAAGCACACACAAATAACTCAAATAAGGCTGCATACACACACTACTAATAGTGACAATACAAACATAAATTGAAAAGAAGGAGAACTGCCACAGGCTTAACATTATTTAACACTCTGAATGTACTTTTTCTTCCCTTTGAAATAAACAGCAGTTTCCTAATCGGTTAATCCTATTTTCTCATTTCCTATCATATTTTCATAGAAATAGAGAAAAATAGAAGTATAAATATAAAATTAGGTTTAAGTTAAACACACCTTGCTTAGCATAATGACCATAAAACTATTTTCAGCAACTTTATTCTCGTCCAGCGTGGTTCCATCCTTGAGCACTTTCCCCTGATAAATCAGCATCTGTTGCGCAGCAGGATATACGTCCGCCCCCTGCGCCGCCTCTATATTTTTCTTGACATCACAAACCTGTAGAAACAACACAATTCACAATTTTGCCATTCGTACATTCACGATAATCGTCTATCTGTAACCCTAACATTCAATTGCGAAAGTCAATATTACCAAAACACGTAATTATCAGTTTATAATCGAAAAAATTTGTAGCAATTAAGAGATTGATGAAGAAATTAATAGAACTATACCGTATCTTCAGGTTTAACTTCGATCTCGAAGTTTGTGCCTTTCAAAGTCTTGACGAAAACCTTCATTTTTTTTTCCTTTAACGATCCTCGATTTCCCCGGCGAGTCTCCGATTTCAGTGGCCGCAGCCGCCGAAGCTTGTTATCGGAGATGCAGTAGAACACGTATAGAATAGATAAAGTTTCGACAGCACAAAAGTCCAAAAGCCACGTGAGTAGTAGTTTCGAGTTAAAACTTGGGTTGTGACTTGAGTTGAGTGGGCTACTTGGGTTGGTTTTAGGCGGTTTTATTCATATCCTAAACCAAATCCAATGTTGGATTGATTTGGATTTGGTGATGGCATTTTGTTACTTAAATTTAATATTTTTATTTGAAATTATTTTTTAAAAAAAATAAATTTTTAAGTAAATAATTTTAAAAGATAAGATTTTTATATTTAATTGGATATAAAATGTTTTAAAGAATTCAAAATTAATATGTTCAATTTAGAGATAGTATAGTTCCAAAATTAATTTAAACTATTGTCATGTCGCCAATGCATTTGTATGTTTTTATTTAATTAATTTTATATAATGAAATTTATCATAGTAATCAATTCAATATGCAATATAGTTAGATATAATATTATAATACATAATAAAAATAATATTATTAAATAATATAATTTAATCTAAAATATAATAATATAATACAATAAAATATTATAATATAATTGATAAATATTATTCAAAGAATTAAATAATTATAAATTTAATATAATTATTAATCTAATATGAAATATAAATATTATTTAAGAATACTAAATAATTATTTTTTGATGTTAAAAAGTATTCAATAACAATAACATACTAATAATTTAAAATATATTATCTATGATAATACAAATTTGAGAAAAACTTAATAATGATTTAATTACTGAATAAACTAATAAGAGTTTAGCTTTTTATAGTTTAATAATCATTTCAATTAAAATTGAGTGATAATTTATATTCATAAATTTAATTAGAATTGTGTTAAATAAACATATAAGTTTTAGTTTAGCAAATAAAAATATATATGAGATTTTATATATCTATATATACTTTCTAATAATCATGGAAAAGTAATTTTCATATCTCTGTATAGATAGACAAGTAAGAATTTGATCAATAAATTTAGAATGTAACTTTTTCAGGGATATATCATTTATGTATAAATCAAATACTGAAATTTAACATTTTTGAATTACTTTTTCCTTAAAAATTTTGCAATCAAATTCCCTCTAAATATCTCCATTAAACCAAATAACTTACTAAATATATGACTGTCAAATCATTCATTACTACAATACAATAAACGTAACAATAAATTTTATGCATGCACCTATTAGTTATTAAATTTATTTAAAAACTAATAGTTAATCAGCCGAGTTATATGCATTATAATAATAAAATTGTTATTATAATTTTAATACAAAATTCATATTATGTTAAAATTGTATATATTAATTGATTATGAAACAAAATTTTTCCCTACTTAAAAAAATACTCTTTTCTAATATAAATCAAATTATGAAACAATTTTTTTTTTTTTTTTTGCTTTTAGCAAAGTAATCTTCCAAAATTGTTATTTTATTTTGAATTATTTTTTAATTGTATTAACTTTTTAAAGATAGTGTTTCGGTTATAAAATTAATAAAATAGAACAATAGCATCATACATGATAAAAAAAAAAAAAAAATCTAACATAGTTTGTGAGATCAAAATATTAAATAGTTTATGATATCAAAATATTAAATATTTTTAAATGTACCATTTTTAAAATAATAAATTAATACTTATAAAATATAATTGATTCGTTCTAGAGTTGCACATGAATTAAACTATCCATGGACTGCTTAATGACTTAACTGAATAATAATTATTTAAATTTATTTATTTTTATAAATAAATTATTTTAAGTCTAATTTAAAATTTATTTAGTAAATAGATCAAACTTGAGTTGGTTTTATTTAGGTTCATGAATAATTTATTTAATCTTAATTATTAATTTTTGTGATTTTTATATTATATGTTTACAATATAACATTTAAAGTTATATATTTTATTATATAAATAATTAAAAATAATAAATGTATTTAATATATTAAAATATAAAAAAATAAATATTATAATTTTTAGTTATAATTTGATAGAGGTTACCTTTTTTTTAACTCAACATAACTCGGAAAAAAAAAATCTGAAACAATTAAAATTCAAGATGATATAAAAATTTCAGGATTATATTTGACTTAATTCGAATTTGACACATGGCTCAATAAACCAAACCCAAATTTAATTTTTTAACTTATTAATCAAACTTAAACTATTCCAAACTTCACTTACATCTCTAGTTCTTTGTAAATCACGAACCAAACATTTTAGAACTATGGTGGATCGGTCATGTTTTTAACTTTAGCAGCCAATCGAATCACATATTGCCATATTCATAGATGAAACTTGGTACCATTTGATTGGTTTGTCTATTTGGGAAAGGGTGAAGGTCATGCACGTTAATTTATGATCACGCAGAGAATAATGCTTTGCTCATTGATAACTAACAAGGTTTCAAGATAAAGTTCTGTGTAATCCTCGTACTATTCAAATTAAATTTTATTTTAATTGTAATTTTTTAAATTTTATTTCAATTATATCCTTTTTTAACAAATATATAAAAACTAATTTCCAAGTTGTTAAGTAATAAAAATATGTTTATCATACATTCATTTTAAGAGCTAATAAAAAATACAATTAAAAAGATTTTTAAATAAACTCATTTATAGCATATGACTAAAATTAATATAATATCATTTTTACAAATATAAGATTTTGTCTTCTTAATCCTGTTTTTATTTTCTAATTTTGAAATATTTTGGAGATAAACTTTTTATTGCTTGAAAATTTAAACTTTACTTTGAATTCATAATCTAAGATAATATGTGTTTTTTAATGTTTTTTATGCTATATTTTCTTTTATTTTAAAATATTTCATATAGAGCATCTAATTATTGAATTTTTAAGGAAAATTAGCTCAAAAATATTGAATTTTAGTGTTTAATTTGTAAAAAATAGTATATTCCCCAAAATAATTAAATTTCTAAAGCTGTAGACCTTATTCTTGTTTTTTTCCTACATGAAAAGTATTTTTCAATCTCAAAGAGTAAAAATTACTGTTACTGTTTCATATCTATTAAAAATGATATAAATATACATAAATAAATATACTCTTAATTAATATAATATATGAATATACATAATCTTATATGTACTTTTATTCTTACTTATTGAACCATAAAAGTTATACTTTTTTATTAGTTTATTGAGTAATGAGATAACTTTAAATATTTTAAATTATTTATTATAATTATATATTTAAATTATTATTACATTATAGTTATTAAGTATTTTTTAAAAAATAATGATTCAGTAATTTTAAATAGTATTTATATTTCATATTAGGTTAATCATCATGATAATTTTATAATTATTTAATACTTTTAAATAATATTTATTTTAGGTATATGATTGATCATTATAATAATTCTATGGCATAATATTCTTTTTTTATTGCCTTATGGGCATACTATTAATCTAAATTAATTTATTGGACTTTTCTTTATAAACTAAATATATTCATTTTGAATTTTCAAAAAAATTTTATACGCAATTAAACACAAAAATTTTATATTTATTGAATTAATTAATTAAAAATTTATTTTTTAAAAAGAAATTATATTTAAATTTTACTAACCAAATACTCTGTAATAAAATTTTATATTACTTCAAATCCTGAAAATTGATTTTAATAAAAATTAATAAGATTAAGCTGAAAATAAAAATAATATATCTTAATTTTGGATTGAATTGGAAGTGTAATAAACGTACATTATTCTTTGCGTTACATAATATTTTGCGTGACCTCGTGCACCATCTTCACCGCTCTAGTATTATTTTCAGCATGGATAAAAGTAAAATTTTGGAACAGGTTAAAATATTTTTAATTTAAAATAATTTATTTATTTAATTTATTTAACTAGTTGAAATTTAATAAAATAAGAAACAAAAGATAAAATTCATCAATAAACTAAAATATTTCTAACATGAAAATTTATTCAAATAATATTTATTTTAATTACAAAAATATATAATAATCTCCTCCTATATATATATATATATATATATGAGGCACCTAAATAAAACGACACCTAAATAAGACCAATGTTATAATTTTTGCATTACAGAGGAGCTAACAAATAGACAAATGTTGCCGAATCAAAAATCATTAAGGTTTATCGTCCCCCAAAAAGATTAAGCGTAACCCAAATTTTAGAAAAAAGGCATAAAATAATGAAAAATCCGAAATTTCAAGACAACTTGTTGATCTTTTATTGATAAAAACATTTTCTGAGACTTAACAATCTTACAAAATGTCCAAAAGGACTTCTCAGGCAGATACATTAGGGATCATCAAATTAGATTCTAAACCTGTTATTTAAAAATATTTAAAATTAAAATTAATAATTTTAATTCGATATTATAAATTTTAGAGTTAAATACTGTGACCTCTAGATTGTCATATTATATTATTTAATCTCTCATTTTTAAAAATTATACTTAATGGTCCCTAGATTTTGATTCAATTACACAGTAAAGGAGTTATGTTCTTTTTTTTTTTTTGCTTTTTTTATTAGTCAACCCTAAAAAGTCAAAAAGTGAGTAAATAATTTCTCTAAAATCTAAAAATACCCTTTTTTTTTTTTTATAAGCCTACCCAAAAATACTGTTAAAGAAGTGTTGGAGGGAATTAATTCATGGAGAATAGAATCTCAATGTTGAACTCATGAACTAAGTTGAGCCAAGCCGTTGCAATTAAGGAACAGGAAGAGTGAAGGAGGGAAGGTGAAAGCTACAACTCATGAAGGTAATTTGGTGCATCGATGTTCAATGGTAAAGGAGAAAAGGATGGTAAAGGGAAAATGTGAAAGGAAAATTAGGGGCTCTGGATAGTGTAAGGGAAATTATGAAGTGTTTTTTTCTAATTTTTTCTTAAATACTTTGTTGCCTAGGAAGAAGATATTGGAGGGTAGTGCATATGAAGATGAAAGTGGGTGGGAAGGTTGGTACAAGAAAAAAACAAGAACTGTATGTGTGGTAAGAGGTGTGCAGTAAAGATCTTAGAATAAAAAAAGGCCAAGTACAAGCTTTACTATGTATGTCCAGACAAATTTTGTGGGACTTTCCTTGGATGGTGCAAGCATGCTAAACCATTTTCTCCCAACAACAATCACTCTGTTGAAAGCTGAAAGGTGAAGGAGAAGCAGACTTATTATGTTAATGAAATGCAAGCTAAAATTAGGCAACTGAAGGAAAGACAATCTTGTAATGTTAAACAAAATTAAAGAAATCCGACAGTTGAGAAAAATAAATCATAGAATGTTGACCAAGTTTGATGAAATCATGGAGCTGAAGGGAGAAAATCATATGATGTTGAATAAAATGTAAATGTTAAGAATGTGTTGTGGTATTTGAAGATTGTGACATTGTTGATATTTGGTGTTCTGATTTTTATGTTAGAGAGAATGAAGGCATAGGGTTTGGTTGTATTGAAGGGAGAGGTTTTTGTGTGTATGTGATGAATGATGCAATGAAATGTTATGGTAGATACAAGTGGTGGTTGTAGGTGATGAATGATGTAGTAATTGTAAGTGTATGAGTTTTACTTTCAATGAAATGGAAGTTGGATATAAATTATGCCTTTCAATTTCACTTTTAATTTTTAATTAATTTAACATAAAAGGAACCTAACAGTGTATTAGGTATGAAATGAAGGAATTTTAAGTATAATATCCTTAAAACTAAAGGACGTTATGATATAATATTTATAAATTATGGGGACTATATAGTATAATATTTGAAAAATTGAGTGACTTTATAGTGTAATAATTTATGTAAGTCAGAAAGTGAATTACAACAAAACTAGATGCAACTGAACCTACTGCAAATCATAAACTACTTGTTTAACATCAATCCAAGTAAAATTCTTTGATTCCAACATCACAATTCGTGTACAAGTAAAATTCGTCCAATCAAAATCAAATCTTGAGAGCAAAATTGATCCAATATTTCATTAAATATGCAATGTACTTACACATTGAAACTCACTTACATATTAATGAAACTTAAAATATGCAATGTACTTAAACATTATAGTACATTTAGATCACAATGTCAAAGTACATTGATGAAGGAAGCAAAGTATATATATGATATGTTAATGTCCCAAAAAATAAAATAGCATATTTGTTGATATTTCCAAATGCCATTTACGAAAACCTAAAATTCTATAACTGGTTGTTCTAAGCTCCATATGCCATGTATAGAAACGTAAAATTTTATAACTAGCTGTTGAAACTTGTTAGGAGGATCAGTCACTCCACTTTGTTGAGAACTTCCTACTGCAGTACCTCCTCCTTTGTGGTTGTAGGTAGCACCTTGGGAACTTCCAACTTCAGTACTAGCATGTGCTTGTCTACTAGAATGGGGCCTAATAGGGTTCTAATTAACAAAACCATAAATTACATTAGACATGAGCCATGGTTAAGTGTAAACTTTTAATTATAAGAAAATTTAGCTTTGACATACTTACCCTTAGTTAGTTGCAGGAGATTTACAAGTTCTTTTGTTGTGTCCCGGAAGGCAACATTGCTTGCATTTGACAATGACTATTCTTGTGGTGAATTACCTTGTTGGTCCTTCACCTTATTCTCTCATCCTATTCAATCTATACCTACCAGGTTTCTTCCTCATTTCTGGTGGTAAAATGACCTAATTGTCATCCCCAAGTTCAAAATTATGTCTAGACATTAGGTGAATTACACCACTATATGCCTTCAAATATATTGTTATACTAAAGTATGCATCATAATAGTCTTTAATATTAGTTTGTTTGTGGTCTATACACCTTACAAGATGCTTGCAAAACATCCCATTTATCTCTCACCATTGCAACTACTTGTCATATCATTCAACTTGACTATAAACCTCATCTTTCCATCCTTCACTTTAAACTTATCACTTCTACCTGGCAAAATTGAGGTTGTCATTCCTTCTATAACAATGACATTCAATGATTTCTTTGCCATTTGAGTGATTTTTCCATCCCAAATACATCTCTTGGCATACCTCTTTTACAACCTAACCATACACTTTTGTCTTATTGCATCCAAAAGATCAATAATTGGTAAACCCTTAACCTTATTCAACCAGCTATTGAAGGATTCATTCATGTTGTTGGTTTGGTGTTCATTTTTGCTTGAATGGTCAAAGGCATGTTTGCACCAATGCTTTCTCTTTATTTCCATCAACTATTTTCATGGCTTCTCCTCATTAATTTTTTCAGTTTCCTTTATTTCTTCTAAAAACCTAATTCATTGTTGCACTCGCAACCTTTCAAAACACCTCCCTCAAGCTTAAGCCTTTAATTTTTATTTTTTTTTTTGCAAATTCATAAAGATATTTCTTGCACAAAATCTATAACTGGCACTAGGGAAAATCATTTCCACAGCATCCATTACTCCCTACAGAACAGTAGCAAAGAAATTCAAAACCCAACAAATGAAAACATAACACATTATTGACTTACACCAGAAATAGTCTGCATAACTTTTGCCTATCTAACATAAATATCAGTTGCTTCTCAAATGGTTCAATGCATTGCTTTAGTAGATCACAGAAGAAAAGTCATGTCTCCTTACATTTTGCCTTTACCACTGTTACAATCAATGGCAGAACCCTTCTATTCCCATCAAGGGCTATTGCACTCAGCATAACTCTACTAAATTGACCTTTTAAGTGACATCCATCGATCCCTATAAAAGGCCTACACCTTTCTATGAATGCATCCATCATACCCTTATAACACGTAAACACACTTTCAAACCTAGTTGGGTCATCGAGGCATTTTTTTGGTTCGTGAGACTCAAACTTCAGCATACTACCAGGGTTAACAAACAACACAAACTCCATGTGTTGCCTTAACTTTCTAAAACTGTTTATGTGTGCTTGCTTATTTTGGATCCTACCTTTTGCCTTAGCCTTATACAACTGCCACATAGGTACATCAATGTTTTATTTGGTATTAATCTGCTACATCATTAAGTCATAACTAATGTTTGGATCAACATTTAATAATTCATTCAATTTATTATTGACCCATTTAGTTGTGACATTATGATTTTTATTTGAATTTGATGCAACACAGGTATGCTCATTTTTCAGAGTCTTTATCATGGAAGTCCTATTTTCATCTAATTTAGATGCATGAATCCTCCATGTACAATTCTTTGTTACAAATTTAGTTGTCACCATTCTTCCATCATTTTTTATTCTTTGTAAGCTATATCCTTCTTTGATGGCATAATCACTCAATGCTACTCTAAAGGCATGCACGTCCCTAAAAACTTGTCTACCTTTAAAAACTATATCCCTTGTTCCAATCCCATTTGAACTCATTACCATACTGATATACATATTCTCCCTCTCTTTTCCTCTTTTTACTATCCCTAGCAGCAACAACAATATCATTAACATCAGAATCATCATTATTGTCCCTCCCCCCACACTCTTGCTCAGACATTACATCACTTAATCCATCATCATCTTTCATTATATGATATTGATCATCCTCTACATCTTCCTCACTAATAGCTCCATCAATGCCACTATCACCCTCACTCTCACTATTAACCTTACCCCTTAATGGCAACCAATCATCATCATCACTATCAGAGAAAGTGAATTCATCATCACTAAATCTAGTAGCATCATAATGCTTAACATTCATACCTCTCTTTACTTCTTCTCATGTCATTTCCCCCTTATTTCTACCACCTCCAACCGTAGCATTTTAATCATCCTCATTTATTTCCTTTCCTCTCCCTTAGCATTTCCTCTTCCCCTAAATCTCACCCTGCCACCAACCCTCCCCCTTCTTCACCTGTTGTTGACATTAGGATGAGTAGGTAAATTAGGCTTCTTTTGAGATATGTGTTGAAGTTCTACACTAGGTTCATTTTCTGCATTGGGCTTAAAAGGGGGGATATTGGAATCCATTTGGGAAATGGGCTGAGAAAAAATGTTTGGTTCATTATGTGTCATGGGCTTAGTATCTGCATAAGGCTCAAATAGGATATGGGAATCCATTTGGAAACTTGGCTGGTGTAAACTAGGTTGAAGTTCCTTTGTGGGCTCCTTTTCTGTTGTGGGTTCACTTTCTGTAGTGGACTCATTATGAGGCAAGAATAAAATTGGTAAAAGGGGTGGAGTTTTCTTACCCGTTTGTTGTACATTACTAGTATTCCCTTACCCTTCTACATCTATAATAGTACTAAGGCCCTCATCCCCATTCATGACATTTATAGGTATAAATTTCTCATTAATATGAATAGGTATCTCAAACATCTCTCTGTAGAGGTTGAACATCACATTCACATCCTCATCAGTCTATATAAGCATGCCTAATCCGCATTTTACATCTATAAGTTATGACTTAATTTTAGGAAAAGCACTATATATATCTTGCATTAAGCAAATTCTATAATACTTGTTTGGGTCCACATTATAAACATGCACCTCTTTTTCATCAAAATGAAGAACAAGAGTGTATTAATCAATAACCAACATTTACATCCAGAAAAAAAAGTATTACTACATAAAGTTACAAGTTTTGTACTTTAATATTTTGCATCATTTGTCAATTAACAAATTATCACTAAACCCAACAAAAAAAAAAAAAAGTAACACACTCTACATATTCTTTGTCATTTATCATTTATAACATTATTTATTCAAATGATCAAATTTTTAAATTTTTATACTATAAATAAAGTGATTGTGTATCACTTTATTCTGAAACCCAAACAAAGTTAAAACCCCAAAATGCATCCTTCATACACAGTCATTTAAAACTACTAACATAATCCCTAAATTCACAACATTCCCACCCTCATTTTCATTGAAAAACCAAAATGAAGTTTGTTATTCATAATATACTACACAAGCAAACACTAATCTTTGGTGGCTGTTCAAAAATAAAAACATCATTCCTTTGTTCTCTTCCTAAACGAAGCAAAATGTATGCTTCTCAGATTCTCATTGATTTTGTTTCAAGTTTAAAGCTTGATGTTTGAGGAAGAATAATGTTAAAATGGGTAAGAGATATTTGAAAATGAGTTCGACAAAGGAAGAATGATGGAAAGTGGGAGAATGCAATTTATACATTCCCACAATCATTGCCTTACTTTATTCAATATTTTAAAATAAAAACATCGTTGTCTTTTCACGTGTAGTTAACGGCAAAAATGCAAAAAGAACAAACAAAATTCTTTTACTGTGTAACATAGTCAAGACCTAAGGACCATTTAGTATAATATTTAAAAATGAGTGACTAAATAGTATAATATGACAAAATCCAAAGGGGTCATAATATTTAACCCTAAATTTTAATTCAAATACTTTAAATTATAATTTAAATTCAATTTGAATTTTGAATATATTCAATTTAGACTAATATATATATATATATATATAAAATAATAATAATAATAATAATAATACAAATATATACGATTTATATATAGATATAAATAATTAATGTAATTTAATTATATATAATACATGTACACATATATAATTTACATATAAAATATTTAACATACACGTATAGATAATTTGATTATACAGATCAAATTAATTTGATTCAATATAATTTAAATATTGATATGAATAATACAAATTACTCAAAACCGAAATTGATCACCCTTAGATGAGAGTCTTAGATGATGTGACAACATCATTCATTAGGCTACGGATTATAACAGAATGGGAATCGCAAGGTCAAAGAAGAAAAGGAAAATCTAATTAGCCAAATTCTAACACAATTTTGTATAATCAACATGTTAATAAATAGTCAAACAAAGGAAAGAGAATGAGCCATTGTATGCCCAAGGATTAAAAAGGGACACATATTGCTAATCTGCTCAAGAGATTTCACAAGACAAATAGTTGGGATGAGATACATAACAACAAAACTATGTTAAATAGACATTACAGACACTTGGTTCATTCCTCAAAATCATGCGAGTGATCTAATAGATAATTGGCAGCCAGTTCTTCATTTTTATTGCATGCAAAATATACCTCCAATACTGTTGCGCGATCAAAGCCCATTGCTTCAAGCTGCCAAATTCATGTATCATATGAAAGACCAAACAAGATAAAACAGAAGGAAACCCATTAGCATGCGTGATACTATTGAGTCCAAATTTAACAGCAACGGGCATAATACGACAATGGCAGCTTTTCTTTTATAGAGAAATTTTTTAGCTAGTTTTTTATAACACCAAATCAGATGAATTGGGAACTTTAATGTGTTTCAGGACTGGTCCTCAAGGAAACACAATTGACAAAGTTCCAGATTCTAAATTAAAGGTCTCAGTGCAAAGCAGTAGAGAGGGGGCGGAGGTTGTGGTAGAGGAGGACTACCCTTTTATAGCCAAACAATGAGAGTTGGGGGGGGGGAAGAAACTAGACTAAAGAGACTTGTGAACTTGTTTTACTGTTTTTGTAGTCGTGCAGTTTTAAAAAAATAAAGAAGGGAAATGGACTGAAAATTTATGATCCAAGACATTCAATCCTATAAGTGCTCAGATGGATTTCCAGACTACAAAACCTAAACTTATGTGTGATTGATAGTTGATTGATTTCAAAGCACATACCACTGACTATATTCCCCTCCAAACTCAAAATATAAAAAGAAATTTAAGGCAGAAATCCCTGTACTGCTTTACAAAGCAACTGTGAAAAAAAAGATTGTAAAGTACTGCTTCACAACAGTGACATAGATCAAGTAACATTAAGTCAATAAACTTACACGCTCGATTGCCTCACGCTCCTCAGGGGTGACAGTCAGAGCATGTGGCATCGCTGAGGCCAACTGCGCAAGTGGGTTCCTGATTATCCATAAAACAAAAGAATTAATATTTATTTTCACACATGGAAGGCTCAACAAGAATTCTAAGTATCACAGATTCATCTCACTCCTCTCCCTCAATAGGTTCATTTATCAAGTGCAAGAAATCAGCTTGATGCTCTTGAATGAGCCTTATCAGATGTGGGTTTTGCTTCCCGAGCTCCTGAAGCATAGGCTGCAATAGACAACAATATCATTGACCATCCATCCACTAGGCAGCTAAAATTTGACACCTACCAACATAAGAAACAATAAAATGGATCCTAATGATAAGAATTGCCTGCAGGATTTGTGGGTTTGCTTGCACCATAGCCCGCAGTGCTTGAAACTGCAATACGAGTTAAACAGTTTAGAAATCCCAAACCAGTTATAATCGTTAAACTAATCCCTGGCAGAACCTCTTAAATACCTGTTGACTGTTGCGCAAAAAATCCAAGGTGCCCACACTAGCATTGGAACCCAGGCTGGGAAGGCCCTGTTTCCACAAAGATTATATTCATAACTTATAACAAGGCTCAAACATTGCAAATAAAGTACATACCTGTGGAAATAGATCTAGAGGGTTTGCATTTGGCCCACCAATGGGTGGTACAGGTTGTTCAGCCTGGGCTGGTGGATTTGCAGCCTGCCCACTAGCAGGAACATGGACCACTGGTTGAACTTCAGCTTGCTCAGGAATGCCCTGACATTACATTTTAAAAAACTCTAATGATTACTGGTAAAAACAATCGATTACAATGCTCTAAGAATCAGAAAAACAAATAAAGTGATATCCTTTATGCCTTTAATAGAACAGATACAGCCTAAGACATAACCTCGCAGAAAAAAAAAAAAAAAATCAATACTCAAGCTTGAAATTACAAGCTGTGACAAAAATTAAAGCTAGCTTCAGTTAACAATTCACATTTGAGGTCCCACAAATGCCAAGAACTTACAGAGTACAGATATTCAACAGCCCTTTCAGGGTTGTTATATGCAGCTCGCAGAGCACGCACAACAGTTTCACGGTCCCAACTTCCTCCGCCCATATCAAGTATTTGTTGAATGGTAGCCTCTAAGTTACTTCCAGCAACAAGATTTGATGCTGCCAGTCCGTACATGTCTGATTCTGAACTGCTTCAACACCAAAAAGTGAGTACAATAAAATATAAAAGACATACTATCAAATTCAACAGCAAAACAACAATTTGAAATGAAGTTTTGAAGGAGGAATTATGAAAAAATCAGTCCAAAGAAAGAGATTATTGAGAGTCACCATATCACAAACATGGACAGCAACAATATCCATTTATAATTGCATATGAACTCATGATAGAACAGAATAAACTCGCACAAGAAATACTCACGAAGCAGGATTAGCTACCGCAGGTGTAGATTCAAATGCAGATGGTTGTCTGCAAAATTCAAGAGTTGTGAGAGAAGGGAAAAAATAGGTGAAGTCATGTCATAGGAATTCAATATTATCATTAATTTTTCAAGAAGAAGAAAGCTAAGCTTTAAATAAAGTAGAAAATGGTTAATGACAACAAATTCAAAACTCACGGTGCTGCAGTTGAAGCAGGAGCTTGATTAGTTGTTGAGGATTGTTCAGTACCAGAAGGCAAAGAACTTGTAGGTTGGGCCTGCATGTGGAAGCAGTTGTAACGAGAACAAACTTCAGATGGCAACTCAGATACTCAATAGAATGATTTTGGGTCATATTGCCAACAAGTTAGAATTGAACGGGGATATGAAGTATCCTCTATCTAACCAAGTCAATAGATATCCAATTATGTATGTTCATGCCAGTCATATTCAAATGCATGCAAATGAAAAATTTTAAAACTGCAAGGAGACTGGGTAAAGAGAGTTCTTTTTTTAATCATGTCAACAAAGAACCATAATCTAAGCATGCCAAACCCATTCAAGAAATCATTAAAAGGAGAAATGAAAAGGGGAAGGAGTAGTTTTAAATTAAAAAAATTATATTATCAAAGGATGTGCTTTTGCTCACTTCCTAGCAGCATATAAGAAAAGTAAATTTAGATGGCCCCAACCATATTAGAAGTAATTGAATTGAGTATTTCATACTTACTTGGCTAGGAGGTGCAGCTGAAGCAGTTGATGCTCCGCCTGGTGATACCTTGCTCTACAAATTTCCAGCATGTGCAAATTAGAAAATCGATTTATAAAATTTCATGCTTTACAATATTTAATAACATCATTTAGTAAAAACAGGCTTAGCCCTACCTCTAGGTATATAGCATTATCATAGTGTTTTTGTAAATAAATTATTATATTTGAGACACAAGGGTCTATCATCTCTCAAAACTTCATTATAGATCTTCATATAATGTCAGCAAATCATCTGCAGCATGGAACTTGCATTCTACAACTTGGAATTCATAACTAAATAAGAGACTTGACAAAGTAACACCTTTATTCTTATGGTAAAGTTTTTTTGTCCAACCAAAAATCAACTGTTATGATTATATCCTCAAACAGGCTGAAGTTTAAAGGATAAAAAAGGAACACACAACAGTGAGTTTCCAATGTAACCCTATGTACAAACCAATGAACTAAAAGCTCATACATATATCAGAAGCACCACGCAAGCTTCATTCACAATTGATATGTCTTCTCATCACCTTAAGCGCAAAGCACAAAATAAGTGCTTGCTTTACTGAAGCAATGCACAAATTTTTTAATAATTAATCAATAACGTTAAAGGCAAACAATTAGATTAAGGAAGAGAATAAAGGGATATCAACAGTAACTAGAATTTAGAGGGTGAATATTTGTAGAGTGAACAAAAATAAATGAATGGAAATAAGAAAATAAAAGATGAAAGAACAGCAAATGAGAAGTGACGTGTAGAAAAGAAGTGGAGTAGAATATGAAAAAAAGAAAAGATTAGAGTCATGCAAGACAGAATAAGTGGGTGGGAAATTGGAAATAAGATCAGAGGTAGAAGTAGGAAAAGATTAAAAGAAATAGCAAAGAAGTGGAAGTAGGACACCAGCTAAATAAGAAGACTGAACTATCTAGGATTGACTACAACTATTCTAACAAAGCATACGCTTTCTGCCATGTGCTTCAAAGAAAGCCCTCACTTAAGCGCTGAAATTATATGCTTCACTAAAAGCACCACACCTGGAGGTGTTAAAAGGAGTGGACCCCATTTGCGCTTAACTTTAGTGCTTATGCAAGCACTTCTTAACTGCAATACTTTATACACAAACCCAATTTCAAGACTGAAGTAGAGAAGCACTGTGGCAGGGTAATCTCTGTAGGTTAGCACTTAATTCAGAAGTTGGGTGATCGACATGAATGGCCTACGGCTTTTCATGTTGTCTTTGAAAAGTCTTTGAAAAGTAGCAAAGAAACTTTAACCTCCATGTTGCCATGGGAATGCATAGTTCTATGATCTGACAATTTGTGTTTCTCCATTCAATCAAAGCTGCATAGTACCAAACACATTGTTGGCAATAGAGAAGGGAAGAAAAGAAAAATTATACATAAGAGAGAAGTAGGAAGGAAAAAACTGTTCACATAAGATCCACATAAAGTCATTATCTTTGTTTTTGGTTATTTTGAAGTTATACAGACATCATATCATGATACTAAATTACTAATGCACTTCATTCTGATAATCATTGAAGAATACATTTTTTTTATCCAAAAGGTTAAATCAGCATGAGGGTTTTAATTATGGCTCCTTTATTATACTGGGTATATCTATAATATCTTTGTCGGGCATATGTTATTTCACTTTATTTTTTTCCCAGCTAAAAACAAGGACAACTCTATCAACAAAATTGAACATGTAAAAGGTTCTAATTGCATAACAAGGTTTGATTATTAGAGAAAAAAATGTTGGCATTTAAATTGTTACATTGAATTGTTAATTGTTTATTTATCTTTCTAAAAGAAAAGCAATTTTCTCTTAGGCAACAAGAAAGGTAATAACATGTCTTGCAAACAGTTAACATGTATTATGCACAGAGCCAGAGACGAAAGCTAACCCTTGACCATTAATAAATAAAAAATTAACTACACAGACAACTAAATTCTTATAGTTATAAACCAATTAGCCCATTCTGAGAATCACAAGCTTAGAGATAGATTTTTCATTTTTTCTCAGGATGCACACTAATACCTGATTGTTGATTTAAATCTTGCAGAACTACTCTTTTGACATGTAGACCTATCAAACAACCAGTAAGAATCACTGCTGACCTTACCAACACACATTACCCACTAACACCAAACTCAGGAAGCCCACAACTCAAATATGAGTGTATGCGCGCACACACATATTTAACGAACATAAATTGAAAAAAGGAAAACTACCACAGACATAACAAAAGTATATAGCTGCCCATCCAGATGCATGACAAAAGGGCCTGTAGCGATAACAATTGTTGAATGAATAAGCAGAATATCTAACTAAAAAGGCGGCCAATATGTCTTTTAACTAGCAACAAGTCAGCAGATGCTCAAATTGTACATTACTCGTACAACTAAACATGAATGTACTTTCACGTACAACTAAACATGAATGTACTTTCTTGCAGTTTATTAATCATATTTTATCATTGTCAATCATTTTGTCGCACAATAAGAGATACATAACTTAAACATAAAATTTAGGTTTATGTTAAACACACCTTGCTTAGCATGATGACAATAAAACTGTTTTCAGCAACTTTATTTTCCTCCAGAATTGTTCCATCCTTTAGCACCTTTCCCTGATGAATCAGCATCTGTTGCGCAGCAGGATATACTTCCGCCCCCTGTAATGCTTCTATATTTTTCTTGACATCAGAAACCTGTGTACACACCATAATTTACAACTTCGCCACTCGAAAATTTATTATAATCGTCTACCTTTAGCCCTAAAATTCAATTGGGATATTCAATTATCTATAACCAGATAAATTTGAATAATTAAGAAATTGAAGAAGAAATTAATAAAATTATACCGTGTCTTCAGGTTTAACTTCGATCTCGAAGCTCGTGTTCTTCAAAGTCTTAACGAAAACCTTCATCTTTCTTCTTGTCCTCGTCCGAATAAGGATCCTCGATATCCCCCGGCGAGTTTCCTGTTCCCAATCGACAACGCCGCCGGCTAGCCTTTTGTCGGAGATGGGAAAATAAGATTAGACTGGATATATTTTTTATACAGAACAAAACAAAAACAAAAACAAAACGTAAGTAAAAAGGCTCACTGGCAGTTTAATAGTGCAGAGGAAATTATCAGGTAATACTGACAATTTACATCGAATGCCACGTAGGACCATTGTAACGTGTTGTTTTCCTATTCGGCCTTGCGTCATCACAGAAGAAAAATAGTGAACAAAACGGTGAAAACGGCTGCGTCGTTTGGATCGGGAAAGTTCCTATACCAATTGTTCGATAAAACGACGCAAAAGAAAGGGCAGAAGAAGGAGGCGAAAGGGAGATGATGAAGATGTTGATGATTTATGCAGGTGGTTTCTCCACAAAGGAGTTAAATCATCATTCCTATGGATTGCTGTGTTCGGATTATTAGTCTGTGCAGCCGTGTCGCTTCACGCATACTCTGGCGCTGGCAATCCCCCCAAGTTCGGTGACTACGAGGCGCAGTGGCATTGGATGGAAATAACACTCAACCTTCCTGCCAAGGAACGGTACCGCAACACCACGAACAATGATCTAACCTACTGGGGACTTGACTACCCTCCCCTCACAGCCTACCAGAGTTATGTCCACGGCATTTTTGTTAGATGCTCTGAACCTGACTCCGATTGCCTTTTTGCCTCCTGTGGCTATGGGTCTTATCTTGTGTGCATCCTAACACTTGTATTGTAAACTTTCGTATTCGGCATTTCTATTGCACAAACCTCTAATTGCTGATTAAAACTGGATCTAAATTTGTTTGTCTTTGTGATCTTTTTTTCTATGATTTTTGGGTTCGTAGGAAGTTGCTGATGAGATGGACGGTCTTATCCTCAGATGCCTTGATTTTTTTCCTGTGGTTCTTTATTTTGTTCTTGCGTATTATGGTAACCGTTTTGGTGGGCGTAAGAGCGATGTAGCATGGCACGTTGCGCTAATTCTGATCAATCCATCTCTGATCTTAATTGACCATGGCCATTTTCAGGTTTTAGGAAAACTTCTTCTGCTCATATGTTTATTGTTCATGTATGGCTTGTTATTGAATTGTGCAGTGATATAGTATGATTAATTTCACCCTTGCATGATTGTGTTTCAGTATAACTGTATCAGCTTGGGCCTCACTGGTAGAGCTGTTGCAGCTGTTCTTTCCGAGAAAGACCTCATAGCGTCCGTCCTCTTTTGTCATTCTCTTAACCATAAACAGGTGCTTTCTGATTGCACTATCAGTTTTTATATGAACCCCCCTCTTTTCTTTTTCTTGGCGCTGTGGTGGGGGATGACTTATTTATTACTACGTTTAAAAAGGGGTTCACTGGTATTTTTCTACTTTGAAGATGAGATTTGTGTTGATTGGCTATATATCTTAATGCAAGGAATGCGCACCTCTATTTTCTGAATCATTTGGTGGAATGGATCATAATTTGATGTACTATGATTTTTGTATTAAACCTGCTTAAACTTGTAAAACAATTAGTTGACTCGACATTCAAATTTTATTGTTAGATGCTCCCTTTGCTTCAAATCACATCACATCATGTACTATAATACATTTTGGTAGTGAGTATATTCTAAGATTTTTCCTTCTGCATAAACATGAATAAAGAGAGATATAATGTTGGTGTGGTGTTGTATGAAGACAAGTGTGAGGTTTCATTATAAAAGTGTTGTATATCAATTTTTGGGCGTTATAGTGTTATAATGTCGGGATTCCTGTTGATTGATATATAGGATACGATTCAGATATCCTACTGCTATATGCCTAGGAATAATCAGGGACGGATTTAGCATTAAAGGATAAGGGACCAATATGAGGTAGAAATGAATATATAAGGGGCCAAAGTGAAGTAGAAAGAGTCGAAATGGACTGAAAATTAAACTATAGGGGCCAAAAGTGAAATTAGGGAGGGGGTCTTCTTTCCCTTAAATTCATCTCTGGGAATAACAGTATTATAGGATAAGAAATAGACTCCTTGTTCGCCGGAACTTTTTCATTTATACTTCTAAAATTCTCCATTTTAACTGGAAAACATACATGGGCTAAATATTATGCAGGCATAAATAGAAAAGTTATTGTGTTTATTCTGTTTGTATTCAACTATTTTGATGATGCGATAGGTAGATAAACCATCCAGGTTATCCCTGTAATGAAGGATTTAGTGATTGAAGGTAAAAAGGCTTTATTGATTGATTGAATCCATCAGCATGGTTCACTTCCATGACACTCAAGTACACTTGACTTTGGCCAGCTTCATTCTTCTGTCTCATATTGTACTCCCAATATGGATACCCAAATAAATCATTGATTATGAATGGGAAATTTTCCTAGAGCATCCACATTACATATAATTATAGATTGTTACAATTTTCAGTAGTCTTTGACAATTATGTTCGCTGAGCTTCCCATAAAACCCAAAATTGTAAATAATCTTATAATCTTCTATTCTAATAATTCCGTATAGGCTAAATCCCCACTCAATCCTCCTTCTCCAAGAAAAAAAGAAGGAAAAAAGAGCTTTTGTGGATTTAGTTAATTTTCTATCTCTCAACCATTCAGTAATAGAGAAATAGATGTATGCAATTCTTTACTGTGAGATGCAAGAAGATCCACAAATTCGCTAATGGAAAAATGGTAAGTATAACAGCACAGAAAAGTGTTATGCTTTTTGCTTCGTTAAGAACAAGGATTCTAAAAACCTTAGCTTTTCTTATGTACTTGTAGAACTGATTTAAGGACTGAAGGAAAGAATTGCTAGTCAGAATGGTTCTTACATGTTTAAAATACTTTGAGCTTTGTGTTGTTTGTGCATACAGGCCTCACTGAAGTGAGATCCTCTAGAAGTTTTGAGAAACAAAGCACAATTAGTGGATAACTTTAAAAAAAAGCACAAAATAATAACTGGATTGTTTATCCTTGCCAAATTATATATGAAAAATCCTAATATTCTGCTTACAGGCTACTAGACCACCTGTCAAGTTAAGTTTGACAAATTTCTAAGCTTCTGCTTATATGCTGTCAAGTGATTTGTTCGAAGGTTGATGCTTATCATATGGTGTTTTTCCCCCTTCTAGATGAGTGCCTACTTTGCACCTGCTTTTTTCAGCCATCTCTCGGGTAACTGCCTAAAGCGCAAGAATCCTGTGCTTGAGGTTTTAAAATTGGGATTGGTGGTCTTAGGAACATTTATTATTGTTTGGTGGCCATATCTTCATTCAAGAGATGTAATTTTGGAGGTAAAAAGCTGTTTCGAAGTAGTTGGTTTCTGTTTTCATTTCCAATGGTTAATTATGTCCAATTTTCCTTGACTGCATCACCTCAATTTGCCTTGTGCTTTTTACAGGTTCTCTTCCACCTTGCTCTTTTGAGAGGGGTATATTTGAGGATTATGTCGCAAACTTTTGGTGTACAACATCAGTTCTGATTAAGTGGAAGAGATCATTTACAACACAATCACTTAAGCTGATCAGCTTAGTTGCCACCATATTAACCTGTCTTCCATCAATGATTCAACAAATATTGTCTCCCAGCAAAAAAGGTTTCCTTTACGGACTGCTGAATAGTTCTTTCTCCTTCTACTTATTTTCATTTCAAGGTTAGTAAATTATCTTCTCTTTTCATCATTATTCTACATTTGATCTATATCTTGTGTAGCAAATATTCCCATTACTGCTATAAAATTTGCAGTTAATGTGAAGTCTATTCTGCTGCCACTTCTGCCTGCAAGCCTACTAGCTACAGAATTGCATGGCCTATTCAAGTTATTAATGCATTATGCATTGTTTTCCATATTTCCTCTTCTGTGTCAGGATAAATTGGTTGTTCCATATATAGCTCTTTATGGTCTCTTCTTCCTTCTTTATTTTACACCTGGTGGAAGAAGAGACCCTAAGATGCATCATTCTGCCACCCTCACCTCCCTTTCAATTATGTTGACCTTTCTGTATCTATGCTCTCTTATTCTTCATATCCTTTATTTGACCATTCATCCCCCAGAGAATTATCCTTTCCTTTTTGAAGCAATAATTATGCTCCTCTGTTTTTCCCACTTTGTAGCATTTGTTTTTTACACTAATACAAAGCACTGGATGTTGTCAAGTCAATTTACATCCACAGGTAAAGACAAACTGAATTGACCATTTTGTATTCCAGAGATTAGGTTTGTATAATTGATATTTAATAGTTTGTTTGTGTTGGTGGGAACATTGATGCGGAAGTGGCAAATGCATATGTAAGCATTTTCTGGGTATCAAACTATTTAAGTGATCTATTGCTTATTGATTTAAGAAGTTTCCGACTCTATTTTGACACAACCGACATGCATACACACGAAATTGCATTCACACTTTCACAGAATTTCTTTTGCTGATTGCTAAGTTTTTCTTTGACTTCTTAGTGCCTTTTTTTTTCCTTTCTGTAATTGTAGATGTAATGCAACCTGACGTGAAACTCTTTTGGAATTGGTGTGCATGGGTGAATAAATGGTAATGAAAACAAGGGGCTGGACTAGCTTTAGGTGTATACTGGGGCAATTTTAAGAGGGAAATAGTGGCATTAGACAGTGTGAAATAAATGAGTGATTCAACTCCAAGCCAAAATGATCTAGAATTGCGATATGATTTGTGAAGTTGTAAACAAGGAGGATATTTGTTTCCATTAGCTAGGTCTCAAAATGTACCGTTGAAAACAGGTTTAAGCTCAAATGAAACATCCAATTAGCTGATGCTGCTTTTTGATATTCCCTTTTCAGATTAAGGCACATGAAATAGTTTGCCATTTCTTTGGGTCCAAATAATACATGCTTGTTCAGTTGATATGGAATTAATCAGGGAAGACAGGTAGGAATAACTTTGCTTAGTCTGTAACGCGGCGGCATTGTGGAGACATGCTAGATAATTATAAGATATAATTACTGTAATTTCCCTCAATTTTACCGTAATACACTAATTTGCCCTCCATTTATAACTTATCCCTATCTTTTTCCTATGTTAATTCTAACATCCATCCATTAAATTTTTTTATCAAATTCATGTAAATGTCTATATTTGCCCTTGATTTTATTTGAAAATTTTCATTATCAACAACTCTTATAAATTGCCTTTGACCAAACCTTTAGCATATAACAACTTTATGTTAGATACAACTAAATATAATTAGCATATAACAACTTTATGTTAGATACAACTAAATATAATTTATTATTAGAAAAAGAAAACTTTTCAAATTTTCCACAACTTGAAACTGTTAAAAAATTATATAAATAAGAACTAATTACAAAAATTATGCAGAACCTTGTTCTCCCCCTTCCCATGCTGTACAATCTTTATAGCAAAAGCTTTTGCTCTACCACTGCACGATCTCAACATACAGCCTTTGGGGTGAGTGTGGACTTGGTCACGATGCAAAGCATTGGCATCCCAATGATGCAGGTCTTTAGGGCAAAAAGGATGTGGGTGTAGGAAGCATGGGTCGGGTGGCGTGACTAGTTCCTGGGGAACCTTCAAGCTTTCTGATATTGGTGGGGTAGAGGTGATGACAGAGGTGGAGGATGATCGAACAATCTTGTATAGATCCGAACCCTAGAACCCAGCTCCTTTTCAAATTTCAAGCAATTTATAGATTTGGATATCTGTTTCTAATGCGTGGATGGTCAAAATACTTTTTTTTTTTTTCTTAGCATTTGTGATGATGTTGGAACTATATTAGGATGTCTTAGAGAGGCTATTTGGGCCACCACCTCCGCCTTTGGTAAATTAGTCAAGAAACAAGCCAAGAATTTCATGGCGTTGCTTGAGTTCTTATATTTGTTGTTGAGTTAGCATGACGAAGCCTAAACATGAAGGATTTCATTGGTAGTGTTGATTGAAGAATTGGATCATGGCTCTAACTCGAATGTATTTAGATGGTTTTAGTGAAATTCAACAAAAACAACGATGGAGATGAGTACGGTTATTTTGGTGGTGGCAATACAAGAGGTTGATGTAGGCACTGTAGATCAGTGGTGATGGTGAATGAGGTTGGAGAGAGTTGGAGATGAAGGGTCTTTAAACTGTATATTATCGTAATATACATTTTAAAGTATATTTATTGGTCATTTTTTGTTTGCTAACTATAATTATATTAAAATGTAACAGAATGATGAAAGTGTAACATAGTGTTTGATATAGATGATAGATGCAGTAAATAAAGGATTTTCATTCAACAGGTAACAAATACTTATTTAGTAAAGTATACAAAATGACTGTTGATAATGGATGTGTTGTAGTTTTTATTAGCTCCTATTTAGAGTTTTTTCTAAACTTTTGCTATTATAACTAAAGTAAAGTCAAAATTATTTTTACTCTGTTATTATTTTTAAAGTTTTATTATTCAACTACTAACTATAAATTATAATATTTTAATTATTTACATAAAAAAATTATTTATAATATGTATAAGCTTCATAAAAAAATTATATGTTGGATATTTTAATTACTAAAAATATATTGATATATACTTATTAACATTACCAAGAAATAATTATGAGGATTTTATAAATACAAATTAATAATGATAACATTTGAAGTTTTGAAATTATATTTTACAAATATATGTGAAAATATAATATTTTATTATATTTTGATTTAATTTATCTAATTTAATATATAAAATATTAACAGTATGCCATATTACTCATTTTATGAATTAATAGCAACTGCTAAACATAATTTCAAACAGGGAAAATGATAAGGATGGGTTAGAATAGTATATCAAAAGAAAAGACAAGTTAGCGTATTACAACAAAGTCGAGGGGTCACAATAATTATCTCAAAATTATATGAAGAAACCAGAGAAAATATGTCGCTTGAAGCTTGGGCCTAGTTCATGTAGTTATGGAGTGGATGTGCAAGGTTAGGCTTTTGGTTTTGGGCCTTCTGGTAACATTAATTAGCAAGTTAGCACTCAAAAGTCCACTGACAAAGAAGCGGATGGGCAAAGGTGAGAATGTAATCCTCAACTATGTGTTTGGAAAATACAATTAAATTCATTTATCCTAAACCCAATTCCTTCCTTAAGTCTGATCTTACAGATAAATTAGGAATTTAGCATTTTATACCATCGTGTTGCAAGATCGAAACCTGTATAATGTCCCTTTATACTTCATCTGTTTTAAGTTTACCAGTAGATCAGTGACAAGATCTGAGTTGGAATTTGTCCCCAGTTAGGGATCACTGAATGTGTGGCAACCATTCAATTTGTTAAATCAGACTGAGTTTGGTAGCAACAGGCGTTCCGTACCATCTGGTGGATTTACTAAGGAAGAATTCAATCAATCAACTCAATAGCTGAATAGCTGCATGATTGGTTACCTTTAGGAGCAAATAGGGTTAAAGGCTCGAGAGAATTTTCTTTCTTTTCTATATTGCATGCCGTTTCTGGATTGAGCAAAATATGCCTCACTGTTAACCAGGTGCTCAAGCAAATTGGCTTAGTCTCCATTTCTTCTATCGGTTAGGCAATGATTCGAAAGGATCTGCTCATATCAGGAGGTTTTTATGCTCTTTCTTTTCAATGAATAAGATCTGATTCTGTTTGTCACCAGCTTTAGCTTTGCTCATATTATATTAACTTATGCCAGGTGGGTCTCATACATATTTGTGTTTTGCTAAAAATAAATCAGATTTTCTCTCTTTAGCACACAACCATGCAATTGTTTCTGAAATATTGCCTGATTTGAGAAAAATGTTCCCTTTTATTTTTTCTATAACTAGGAGAGGATGCTAAAAATTACAATTTGAAAAGGTGAGGTTTTTCATCATTAAGATTCATAACTTGAAGCTTTAGCTTCAACTTGTTTCACTTTGTTTTTATTTTTGTTTTTGAGGTAGAGGTAACCAAACAAAAACAAATTGAAACTCTATTCAGTCAAGAAGAGAGACTTAAAGAACCAATTGAATGCTCACTCTTATTTACAGGTAAATGCAATTTTTTTTTTTTTTTTTAAAAAAAAAGGAAGGATTATTTTATCTTTGAACCTTTTCCTAAAAAAGTCTCTGCATGTCCAATACATTGTGTTTAAAATCTAGTTAGTCAATTGAATTTGATTATTAGTTTTTTATATAGTGTCACTTCAAATATTATTTCCCTTCGATTTTCATTTATTCTTTTTGCGAATTGTTTTGATTGTACGTTCAGCTCAGCTCAAATAGCAACAAAGTACTTGCGCTGAATAGTTAATGAAGGTTGGACTAAGGGACTTCAAATTTGAGCCTGTGTTTAGACAGAGCTGAGTATAAAGAAATGAGAGCTTCATTAAAGTTTTAACCAAAAAAAAGTAAAGTTCCTCTTGTTTGGAAGGAAGTAGAAAGATTCTTTAAAATAAAATAGTTTTGCTACTTAATTGATCTCTTATCTCTCCCTACACTCTAAATTGAAATGCAAATAATTAAATAAATTCAAGGGTTACAGAGGGTTAGTCTTACCCTTCATCCTCAAGCAAACCTCACATCAATGGGGATTTGAAGAATATTATTTTTCTCGTTTGTTCTTTCATCTCCTTGTCGCTTATATAAATGAAAAATGATATTAAAATTTTGATAAATGAGAAGCTTTTTTGGAAACAAATTAACTATGTTTACCCTCATGGTTGATTATATATTTTATAGTAATCAAGATAATGATTTATAATTGAGTTTATCTTGTAGTATATAGTATTTACGATCCAATAGTCATTTGATATTAAAAAAAAGTTGTATAAACTTTTTGAACTAAATAGAAATTGGGTTGAAATTCCAAAATTATATTTCTAATTCATGCATGTTTTTGGAATTGCAATTATTGAGATCCATTATTACGTTAATTATGTTAAAGAATTGTTATTTCATATTTATTATTATGTTAAAGAAGGCATAAAAATTATTTTTTTATAATATTTAAAATAAAATTTAAAAGAAATTTATTAAGAAAATAAATTACTTTTATAGAAAATTATATTTCTTAATAAATTTAAAGAATTTAACAGTATTAAAATGTATTTTTTTAATGTATATAAATATTTTCACATTATTTATATAAATTACTGAATTTTAATTTATCATAAAAAGGTGTTATTCAATCCATATTTCTCTCAAACTTTAAGGCTCCATTTATTTCGTAGAAAATAATTTGTTTAACAAAAGTATTTTTTGACACTATATTTTCTGATGTTTAGAATATATTATAAAAAAATATTAATTTTCTTTTGATCTATAATATTATAATAAAATTTAAATAAAAATATTTTATATTTATACTATTTATTGTTTAATATAAGAAAAAATATATTAAAAATAAAAATTTTGTGGGTCACACCTATCATTAATAACCACTGTTGATCGATGATGATTAATAATGACTTGTGATAATAAATATATGTGTTTTTCATTGGATGAGTTTGTTAAAATTCGAAAAATAATTTTTCATTTTCAAAGATATAAAGTCATTTTTTGAAAAATGATGTAGTTTTTCTTTTAACCAGTAAAATATTTTTTATTAATTTATTTTATTAAATACATCAAATAGAGAAAAATACGAAAAATATTTTTCACAAAACAAGAGAAACTAAAGTATTAGATTTTAGATGAAGAAATATTTAAGAATTTAATAAATAAAATTTTGTTAATCAACTAAACTTTGAAATAATAAAATTTAGAAAATTCATCTTTTGTATAGATTGAGTAAACCTTTTCAGATAATTTTAATTAATTAAAAATACAACTATAAACACTAATACATAAAAATTTTGAAATTTGAAGGGCATTGAACTAAATTTGAGTAAACCTTTTATCAAAATCAAATAAATTGAATTTTATATTTTTCAAATTAAAATAAATCGATTTTTTTTAAAAAACAGATTAAATTGAACCAATTAAATCGAATTTTACATATATACAAACTATATTGAACTGAATTTATAAAATTTTGATTTGATTTGATTTAATTAATTTATATATATTTTAAATTTAATTTGATTCAAACTGATTTGATTTATTTAATTTTTATATAAAAAATTAAATTAAAAATAAAAACTAAATTTTTAAAAATAAAAATTAAACTAAATTATATATAAATAAATTAAATCAAATTAAATTAAGTTAATTCGATCAATTTTTCCGATATGCTCCCATTTTTGCTCACGCCTGGCAGTGAACTCCCTTTGCCCTTTTGCGTCCGCCCTGTGCATATGCTCAGTTCCTGCTTTCACATCTTTTTGACCGGGTCAACAAACCCATCTATTCTCTTGTGTAATACATGCGATATGTAGAGAGTTTGAGGCCTTGAATCATTAGCCGATTAGGATTCTATCTTCATTACCTTTCCGACATTCTTTCAAGTCTTTATTTTAACTGGTATATATATATATATATATATAATGTACTAATCTAATACCGATCTTTTAGAAAAGTTATTGCTTTTATGGTTAATTTACTATAATGATTTTGGATAAGTTTTACGCACTGTCTCACCGATCACTACCATTAATTAAGATTAGTGCATGCAATTTTGTCTTGACATAGAACATATCCAAAGATCATACAAATGGATGGATTCTTGATCAAACTGATTCTACCATCTCCTTTTAGTCTCTCCAAAATTTACCCTTTACACCTTTTTATCAAAATTAGCAAAGCTAGATTTTTTTTTTCTTCATAAATTGTATATCTTATTACCTCTTTCGGTTGGATTTTATGCATGATTCTTTGTTATTATTGTTAGCTTTAGCATATATAGATAGTTGGTGAGAAGATGACTTTGGGATATGTTTTATTTGAATAGGAATGTCAAGCCAAAGAAAGTTTACTTCTTTAATCCTTTGTGTTCATATTATCTTTGATGATGTTCTTTGCATGTGCATCGCATTGTAAAAAATCTTTCTTGGTTTAAGTGTTCAAATGCAGAGCATGTTACTTGCTTTTGGTTTCTGGCTCTAGACAAGTCAAGAGCATTTTAGTTACTTTTGTGGTGCATTTGGGTTCGAATTCCCAATCTCTTAATTTTGAAGACGACAGTTGAAGACGACAGTTAATACTAAATCAAAGATTCGTTAATTTAATGTCTCATATTTTTTTTAAAAATATATATGTGTAGACTACTATTTTTTTTTTTTTTTTGATAAAATCTGTGGACTACTATTAAACTATATTGGAGTATTCTTCTAAAAAAAAAAACCTATATTGGAGTATTGTACAAGTTCAAAGGCTCTCTTAAAATTGAATAAAAATACCCAATGCATGTATGTGCAATCAGATATGGAAGTAGACAATAATGCATGGTTAATCCTTAACATTGTAGTCTGTTGTTAAGGACATTCTCTGAAATATCATGTGATTAATTACATTCATGCATACATGCATCTATATAAAATATCATTTTTTAATAAATATATTAAATTAAATATTTATGTATAAATTTTTATGTTCATCAATATTAATATTAATCTTAAGGTAATATTTGATAAAATGTAATGAGATTTAATGAAATATTATCAAATATAATCTCAATAAATTATTGAATTAAAATTTTTTTAATTACATTATATTTTATTATATTTTATCAAATATTACTTAAGTGTAAGCGCATTGTATATATATATATATATATA